>CAEGAD010035551.1:0-11377 GCA_903067055.1 Poeciliopsis paucimaculata | reverse complement strand
TTCGCGGATTAAATTTTTTTTTAAAATTTTTATTCCGGCCAACAAAAGTGTTATAAATTTATTTTAAACACGCCCAAAAAAAAAAAAAAAAAAAAAAAAAAAAATCAGCTTCAATCTCAACACCTAAAACGCACTTTGTGTATTACCAGATGCTTCTGCTGGGTCCAGAAAGGACAGATTCCAGCAGAAAACCAGGAGTCTTCACACAATCTTTATACAAAAACAGGCAAAATAAGGGATGGGAAAAAGCTTCTTGGGAAGTTTCAGACTGCCATGATGAAAGTACAACCTGGATTGTTGGAACAATTTGTCTTTATTTCCCTTCAGTGTCAGCAAAATAGTCCACACTGAAAGAAGTATGCACTCTGTGCTGTTATTATCTTCCCTAAAAGCCTGGGCCGAGGCTCTTAGTGTGCCTTGCTCACTGTACTTTCTTTATTTCTTCTCTTCCACCTCCCCGTCCCTACGGAGGTGAACCAGGTGACCTTTTTTCTAACTCTGACTTGGAGAAATGAGTCTATCTTTGACATCCATGGTATAGACACAGTCAGTCTGCAGCTGTTTGGTGTGATAAAAAACAAGGGTATAAATTGTAATAATTTGGATCTTATTTACATAACGCAAGACTGAAACAGAAGAGGACAACATTTGTGTTGTAGTCTGTCAGCAATATATACAGTTGCTTAACATATGATTGTAGAAATGTTAATAGTATTTGTACTCTGTAATATTTTCCATACATAAAAGTTGATCTTTAAATATGCTGCTGTCAAAATGTAAACCCAGGTAAATTAAACATGTAGTTTTTATTTGATGAATAAAGGTAACAATGTTTTCTAAACTAAACTGATCCTATCTCGAACATACACCCGGAATCACAAATGAACTGTAATTCACAAATGAACCAAAATATCCTTTGGTAAGGATATTTATTGATAAGTCAATAGATCATACTTCCATCTATACTTCGACAGATCGATAGATGTGTTTACTAATTGTTTGCTACTTGCTGTGGGCTAGTCTGAAGGACTAAGACAAACGCTGGAGTGGTTTGAATACATATGTGATCACCAACTTCAACAGAAACCTCTCCAAAAACAGGAAGTGCACTCTAGTGCAGGGCATTCTGGGTAAATACAACCTAAACAAATGCAACAGTCTAGTGCCAGCAGAAGAAATGGCTCATGGTGTTTTGCCAAAAACGAAAGAGAAATCCCACGACCAACAAAATCTGATGCCACTTCATTTTTGTTTACGGTTCTCAAAGAAGGAAGTTGTGCTCAGTCTTCTTTAGAGGTTCTCATCTTTCCTTCAGTGGTTCCTGATGCAGTACCATCAGGAACCACTGATGGCAGTGGCTCCTTACACTTTGGTAAGTCTGGTAGAATCAAACCAAGTCTACCAGACTTACCACCTTAAATGAAACCTAGATTTGCATCTGAAGAGTTATGTATTGCAGGTGATATATTAACTGCTCAGTGGCTTTCAGCAAAACCTAAATTTATATAAAATGCCGGAATATCACAGTATCAAGACCTATAATCCAAAGACAAGATGAGCTAAAGTTGAAAGTAACAGTCCTGGTTTTTTTGCCTATGTAAAGTGTATTATTTGTAGCAGAAGTATCACTAGGGATTCAACTGATTCAGGAATGATGGGACTTTAATTCCAGATATCCATTATGCTGCTAACCTACACAGAATCAGATGTTGTCTCTAGAAGGTTAATGTATTTTATATGCTGACACACCCAGTGTGTATGGTGTCTCATCAACTATGGATGACACACTTTGGAACATCTACTTTACACAGTGATGAGCTCTGAATTATGCATGAGGGCTTCTTTCCTCCGTGTGTGATGTTGATGAAATATGGCAAACGTGATGTGTGGTTTACTAAAGTATCTGACATCTTGGTGAAATCACCCACAATCAGTCAAAAGCCCGAATGTCAGATGGAAAACATTTTTTAATCCCATGGAAAACAAAGCTCAGTCGGATGCTGTCAAGTGTTCAGCAAATAGAGATGTCTTAATAACAATGGCAGAAATTTTGTTAGGATTCAGACAAACACAAAGAGGTTGATATGTTGCAGAACACAATGCTGAAATAATGATGAGACAGAATCCATTTGTCCACTTAACTGTTGTATGAATTTGTTTTCTGGATGATTTTATCTTTTGGAAGGTCAAAATCACAGAATCTACACATAACCAATCACCACTTATAAACCAAACAACTGATGCTACATTTTCTCAAACGTCATTAAAACCATCAAGAATCCTTATTAAATATTGGGTAATCATAGTTTCACTGATAAAGTCACCTTTATCAGTGACTGTCTTTGTCTTTTTATCTTTCTTTTTCAGCCTTGATTTAAAGGAACTCAACGTTTCAGCAGTTTTGTAGTTTTCTATAAGTTTGTTCCAAGGTCATAACAGTTGACAAGAACTAACAAAATAACAAAAACTCGCAATTGTCAAAACATTTTTTGTAAAATGAAAAATAAAAACTGTAATTACTGGGGAAGTGTGCTAGTTTCAGTGGGACATTATTTTACTAAGACATTTTTCCACATTATAAGTGAAATAATTTACCAGTGGAAATAGTACTTTTTTTAAAATCAATATTCAAGCATTATTGCCTTAAACAAGCTCTGCATGTCTCTTGTAAGTTAGGTTTCTTATTTCATGTTACATGAGAACCTATACCAAAAATACTTGGTAAGGTTTTGTGTTTTTGCTCTGAGGTTCCCTGGTTGAGGTAATACATTTGTAATACATTTAGAGTTTATGTCTCTAAATGTACGAGTACGAGTACGAGTTCACTTTGAGTTATATTTTTTTATTGTATTTAAATTTTTGTGTGTTCTACCCTGCTTTGTTCATTTTTCAATAAAAAAAAACGAGGCGATTTTCAGCCTGATTTGAAATACTTGTCGCACCTCTCCTGCTCATCTGTTAATCATTATATCGTTTCAATAAAATGAGCTCTTAAAATAGTTTTTCTAAGCACCAAACAAACAAAAAGCCCACTCATACTGCTGGTTTCCTGACAACAGGATGTTTTTCGCTGCCGTCGTGTATTTGTTTATTCTCCCGAGCAGGTATGAGCACAAATGCATATTTGTCCGTGTGTGTAATTTGGCGTGAGCATATTTCTATAGCGACATGCTGTCACCTTCCGGAGCCCAGGTGGCCGGGGTCACACGCGTGCCGTACGCAGGCGAGCTGATGTAGCGCGTCCATCTGGTCTCTTCATACACTGTGTGTCTAAAAGTGACCTTGTGTGTTTCCAGGGCTAGCGGTGGAAAGAGGTGGCTGAGCGCAGCCAGTGGAAACAGATTTTTACATTCGTTCATTTCCTTTCTGCCGTGGCTTTGTCCTGCCCGGGGTCACAGAGAGAAGGAGCCGGAGTCCATCCCAGTAAGAGCTGGATATAAAAATAGAGCTTCTGCAACAAGAATCTTAAATATATTTAGAACAAGATTCACACCATTTTCATTTCTGTAGTAAGCCAACTTTACTATCAGTACGAGTTCAGCTATTCTGGGAAGGTTTGTTAGATACACATTTAAAAAAAAAAAAAAAAATCAATAATTATGATAAAATCTAATCAATAACTATAAAATATAAGCTGAAATAATATACTGAAATGTTATTTGACATGCTCATATTTCTGATTGGCTCCTATCAAGAGGCCTTGCTCCTCTAACTAGTGTATCATGGCTAAAAGTCAAAAGGTAAGAGGCATCGCTTACGCTGAATCAATGTAATAATCAGTTCAAAAAAGACGTCCAGACACAGAGAACCGTTCTAGGAACCTTCAAACAGATCTATTTTCATGTTTTGACGTGGAGCAAGGTCATCTTGTAATGTTTGTTTGTTTTGTGTAGGTCGCCTTCAGGAAAGTCTGATTACATAAGAACAGACTTCTCGGTGCCAAAGCACTGTTATGTTATCAGGCGGTTTCACAGGATTCCTCAGTCCATCTGCCTCTCTTCAAGCCTCTCAATCCAAACAAGCTTGTTTAGAAAAGGAAGCAAAAGTTGGGAGAGCATGATTGCTCCTGCACACTTCTGTATGAAACACTAAGCCACATTCTTCTCTTCTGCTAATCCTGCTGCTTTTATTTTTATTGAAAAAGGAAGAGCATGACATTTGCCCTCAGGTGTTAAATCATGCAAGAGGATGAAAGTTTAACAAAGGTTTATTCAGGTTGCCTCTCTCATATGTGCTTGTTAAATTTAGACACAAGGATTATCTCACACTCTCACTTTCCTTTTCATTTTACTCCAACTGTTATTTCTTGATTTTTTTTTTTTTTCTTCTCTGCCAATTTCAACTTGTCAGATATGTTCACATGTTCCGATAACCAGTTACTGTTGTGATGCTCGTTCTTTCTGTGAATGTGGGATCTTTTTCTGCCATCATTTTTTTTATTATTTCACAACCTTCCTCATATTCTCTTTTTTTGTCTGTTGATTTCAAAAACACTCTTCATTTTTTGTCACTGTTAACATTTTGCCTGAAGCTTGTTATGAAATGCATGTATTATACATGGCAAAAAGTTTGTAGCTTCTGCTTGTTGGTTTGTAGAGATTTTTTGTTTCCTAACCGACTTATATTTCAAACAGGAAAGCAAATTGTGTGAGGGTGAAGGTTAAGTGGATGAAATGACCTTAACCTTGTTTAATAGCAATGACTACTTAGAACCCCAGCAGGTCTGTGGCCCCAATGAAAATATCTAAGACTTTAATGATAAATGGACCTGCACTACAAGTTCATTCTAATGAATTAGAGCATCACTGAAAAAGGTTTTGAAGAGTAAATCAATATTTGATCAAATCATAACACACCAAAAACAGCGATGAATTATTTCTGCTCATTTTTATGAATATGGTTTTAACTAATTGATACTTCCTCAAAAATTGTGTTAAATAAGGCCAGTGATGTTAACTATAGTTAGCTCTACTAATCCTAAAGTACTAATAGTACTAATCAGAAATTGTGTGTCCACATCAGGTGCTGGTTCAGGATGTGTTGCAGAAGTTAGCATGAGGTTCAACATGTCTCCACAGTCTCTTTCTGTCATATAGAAGCTAACCTCTGCTCCCTATAAGTATTGAACTCCCCTTCGCTGGGATCCGTCATCAGCTGAGCTTCTTCCAGAAGGTTCTGCTCTGCGGAGTTCTGTAGTTGCTCGCTCCACTCTGTCTCAGCTGTAGTTGCTCCCCAGCCTCAGTCTCTGCTCTGAAGGTGTGGGTGAGGTAAGTGACCACTGCTGGTTCCTCTGTCCAGCTCTTCCAGCTCCTTCTCCTCAGTGGTTCCCAGCCGTTAGCTTGCCGTTCACTTGGATCCATTGCGCCTTGTGTCAACTGTTCCACTATGTTTAAACGTTCTGCTGTAGTGGAGGTGTTTTTACTCTGCCTCTGTACGGTAGTGGTCAAGTTCTGAATGTGTGGTTCTCTTTGCCACAGAAGTTACGCTTCATAGGCCGAGGGTCTTCTTTAGTCAAATGTTTGTTGCTTTTACAGTTTTTATGACGTAAGGTTTGACATTCTGCATGTTTACTCTAATGGGTCAGGAGGGGTGCTGGTGGCCTTCTCCAGCGGTCAACGGGTGACAGGCGGGGTCACCCAGACCATCACAGAACTGTAAGCCATAGTTATCCAAATCAACTGAAATAAAGACTTAAAGCGAAACCCAACCAGTGTCATGAGTTTCTATAGGGCTTTAACTCTTTGAATCGATGGAAGCTGTGCTTGCTAAATTCAAGTTGCCTCTGATGGCGGGGGTTTGTTGGAATAAAATTAAACTCTCTTTGTCCACAGCATGACAATAATTATCTGTTTTAGGCTAAAGTTTGTAAAAATTGTAAAATATTCTACTAAAGACTCACATCATGTTCAGCATTTCACAAACAGTCTGTTGGCCAGTCTCCAACTAATTGCTCCGTTATAATACATTGTAAAGAACCATGAAACAGCCCTGCTGTTCTTGCTTTTTTTTATGTTGAAGGAGTTAATGAAATGTACCCTGGTACTGAAAACATATCCCTCAAGACTTTGATAATACAGGAACACAGGTGTAAGTGGCTGTGTTTACATGGACCACCACTTACTTTCTATGCAAACCAATCTATGCTGTTTATATCAGTTTTATGTAGGAAATTTGTGTGACGCCCTGTAGACTAAGCAATGAAGCACCATGTTGGGGTTTTGTGAAACACCAGTGATGAGATATGAGTTTATGAAAACAGAATACAATTTCAGCAATAATTTTCAGAAAATGAATAATCCCATGCAACATATAATCATTTTGAGGAAACATTTCACAATGTTTGTAAAGCTCCTGAAATCAGTGAAGAATGAGTGTGGAAATGGTGGGACTGACAGATGGAGGGAGGCTGGTGAGGGTAGGGGTCTCTCTGACAAACTGGGCTACTGCATGATTAGCATTTAGCTGACAGGGTCAGTATGGATTATGTGTGGTCATGGCTACTAATTAGTGCTAATAGTACTAAGGAATAAAATTCTCAACAATCTGCCAATAAATAGATGAACATTTTTATAATGACTCATGTATATCTAAAACACATGCAGACATGCTGCATGTGTTTTACTTATTCCAATAATTCATTTAAATTTACCAAGAAAATATGGTTTATTTCCCACTTCTACTGCTTGGGTTGATATAAGTTTTACTAGTTAAAGGAACAACTTTTAGGCTTGCTTTGTGATCAACATTTAATAGCATCTCTGCACTGTCAACTGCAGTTGTTTGTTTTTGCACAGGAGCTCAGAAGTGTTAAGAGTTGAAGAATCCATATTAAAACTCTTTTCTGGCAGGCACGTCTTCTCGCCAACCCACTCTCCTTCCAGTATCGGTGTTAATTGCTTTCCGTATTGATTGGAAACAGAGTGGTGTATGAACACTTTAAAATTAAACAATTTAACAGGACTGCTTGTTCTTTATATCGTGTTGTATTGGAGATTTACTGGATGGATGGTTGCAGTAATTTAAATCAGAGAAGAAGTAAAGAGATATGGAGAGTTCTGTTTTAAGCTTTATCGTGAATTACAAATTACCAAACAAGCGTCTCTTAAAATGTCATTTTTGTATTTTAGGTGAAATATGGCAAGGTTAAAGTAATGCAATACTTACTTAGATTTTTTTTTTTTTTTTTCTAACTTTTCTTCATGTTCTGACGAAGATGTTTTAATTTATGTCTGGATTTACTTTGACCATCTCTAGTTTGATATTCATGAAACCTGTATTGGAAAACTGTTGAGCTGATAAAAACTGCAACAATTGACAAACAGACTGCACACTATTATTTACTACATACTTACCAGTCTATTTGATAAAAATAAAAAAAAATGAGAGTTGCAGCTTTTCCAAATTTGATGAAATCTAGTCCTGGTGATGGCATTCATGCTAAAAGCATCAAGCTCAAATGAGCATTTTAGCTCATTTTGACATAAATGCTAAGCTTACAATATTGAATGGAGTAAGTTAATGTTGCTAACCTTGCTAGTGTTAGCCTACAGACTACTGACAGCATCTCAGCTCACCTTTACATTTTAGCTAATTCTGAACATTTTCTTGACATGTAGCATAGAATAACACAAACTATCTGTTTTCAGGGTTTTAGGTGTTGTCATTCAACTTGGGGACTGCAGAACCTTATCTGCAATAATTAATCAAGTTAATTTGTATAGGACATTTCAGCAGCAAGGCAGTTGAAAGAGCTTTACATCATAAGAACACAAAAATACAAAGTCATAACACTCACAGTCAACAATTGAGAAAACAGTAGAACTTGCCAAGTGTCAAGTTGTAATGACATTTATTATGGTTTTAAATTTAGACAAAAACCAGGTGAGTTTTTAGTCTAAATGTTAAGGGGACTCAGTGTTCCAGCTGTTTTACAGTTTTTTGTAAGTTTGCTCCAGATTTGTGGTACATTTAGGTTTAACACTTTGGACTCTTACATTTCATTAGAAATGGTCCAGTTCTTTCTTGTGTTTTGGTGTTGACATAAACCAACACCAAAAACAAGACCTAGTATTTATTGTGAGCCTTGTTGTACCTAATGATTTTATGCATAATAGCATTCGTAAAGCAAAGTGTTGTGATTTCCCCCCTTGGTTTTCCTCATGTGTCCTCTTTCTATTTCATTCTACTGTTCGCTATGTGTCCTTGGTGTATGCGCTGTGTTTTGATTATGCTTGTGTCTCTTCCTATGATTCCATGTGTTCGCTACAGGACCAATCTGCCCAATTACTGCCACAGCTCCTCTTCTGGTTGGCCTGTCTCTGGCTGCTCGCGTACAGCGGGAGACCCCCGGGGCAGCACCGCTGGTAATTACACCTCAGGAGGCAGGGAAATGCATGCACACACAATGACAGCCGCAAACACACACAGAGTGACCTCCAGCTTTAATGACAGGTTGTCTAATTTCATCTCCAAAAGTGATCATTAAGCCGGAAAAGTTGTGCTGACATCAAATATGCATCCATATTTGTGCACAAAGCCGATGGCAAAGAAGCTGCATCAGAGATCTAAACACCACGCTCTAAAAATGGCTGAATATAAAATTAGACCTTTAGGTTTCTTTTAATAAGCATTTTGTTTTTGCTTTTTACAGCAAAGCATATTTTCAATGGTGGTAAAGAGAAACGACACCATGATTTAAATCCACGGTTTTGCACATTAGGGCATTATTAAAATTCACCTGCATATTTCTTATTTTTTAAACAAAGCTGTATAATGGAAATTATGCCTCTGATTTTTTTTTTATTTTTATTAAGTTGATCCCAGTAGCACAAAGAAACACCTTAAAAGAGGAGCCCATTAGGTGTTAACAGCTAAATAAGCTCCACCTATTTATTGTGAGTCTTCAAGCTTTCAGTCAAGCTCCCGCCTCTGAAAGCAGCAAAGTTATGTTTGATTTATGCAGCATTTTTACAACAACTGATGGTAATAAAGCTACTTAACTGTTCTATAAAATTCCTGGAAAATTCATAATACCCCCTTAGCAGTTAGTATGAGGTTTGTGTTCAAAACAGTGCAGCATATCACAACCAAACAGAAGAGGTTTTTGGTTAATTCAGATGAAACTTTGCAAACCCAAGTATGTTGGGTTTTTTGAGAATAAACAATCCTCTTAGAAGTTTTCTTAGCAATGCTCATTATGTGTTTTTTCTGTAGAACACCTGTTTGTGAACCTGACTTCACAAACTTAGTAATTTTCTAATGTCAGAAATTTGTAAGAAAAAATCTCAAACATTTGCAACAAAATGTGTCGAAATCCCTCTAAAATTGATGCCATACATTTAGGGGAAGCACATGTGGATCTTTTCCGAAGTTTAGAATGAAAACACAGGAATCAATGCTTTTTCCACACAAAACCTTCCATTTTGATTTTACTATTCAGTATGGCAACTATTGCATTTCTGTAACCTTGTAGTTATATTTAGATATGTAAACTCTAAGAACTGAAGAGGGTGCTCCTTCAAATTAATGACAGAAAGGACAAAAGTTTTCTCAAAGGAAATAAATATTTTTTGATGTTTGACAAAAAATATTTGTCAAATGTATTTTGACAAATATGACCTGAGTCACATTTTTTAAAGTTGGAATAAATCTTGGTGTTTCGCTTGTCAGGTTTCAATGAATAATAATGTTTTCACTTTAAACATTGAAAAAACATATATCTAATATGTGTGGCATGCAGCTGCTGTCAATTCAATAAAACAAATGAGCTAATTAGATTCAAGGGATAGAAACAAGGATTTATGAGGAAAATCATCAACCAACACTGAGATTCTTCCAAGGATGTTTTCTTATTTTAAAGATGCTGAAATAACACACATAATGCATCACCGTACACAAGCTTGTGTACTCTCATAAAGCTGTTCTCCACACACAAGAAATGCCTCAAATGTCTGCAGCACAGAGCCTTGAGCTACATGTAAAATGTCACAGAGAGCCTTTTCACATTTTTGTTGGCTGTACTTTTTCAGTCCCTTTGCTTCTGCCCTTTTGAGCTCCTTCCAAGCTGCTTGTTTTTTGGTGGGTTTTTTTGGGGGGGCAGATTTGTTTTATGTGTCATCATAACTGTTTTCTCCATCATTAACTGGGAATTATTCTCCCCTTTTGCTGATGTTCTTGCTCAGAGGTACAGTACACCAAGCTGACGTTACTCAGTCCACACCGAAGACATTCAGCTTTCTCTGCCAGTGAACAGTTTTCAGCCATGGACAAGTGTGTAAACCACCGTCCCTTGCTTTGCTGGCAGAGGAACTCTTTTTTTCCACACATGAACTGAAGAGTCACCCAAGTGATTTTGACTGGAAGTAGCACATGGAAAATGCTACACAACCTGCTCTTTCCTTTTGAGTAGGTCTTGCATTAAACATGAGGAGGAAAAGGCTAAATCCTCCGGCTCTGAGCACAGACTATACTGGCTGGATTCCACAATTATCAACTGGTTCATTTCTTTAATTTGAAAGAAATGGAAACCATTTTTCATTTTTGTTATACACATTGTATATAATAAATCCCATTAGTTTGGTTCCCCAGCACTCCATCCTAAAGCAATTTGAATTGGTGTTCTCTATCTGATTCTCCCTGATGGCAAAAACTCATCTGTCTTGGAGTACGGCCCTCCCTAAACAACTGTCAGAGAATGCAGTGAGAATTAGGAGGAAAAACAGATTTGCATCAGCTTAGTTGTTTTATATGTAGGATCTTTATGCCTCTACAAGTCAGTCATGTGAGAACAGTGAGACTTTGACTACTTTGCATCTATGAGCTCACCAGCCCAGATCTGTTGGGGCACTGGGTTCTCTAAACTGGTGCCCTACAGGATCTGGTCAGATGTGTGTCTACCTGAATTCTGTGGTCATCCCTCTTTGCAGAGTAGTTCAACCGATTGGATGGAGAGTTTCCAGAAATTGTAAGGTGTTGCCACAGATTCTCAATTGGATTTAAGTCTGGACTTTGATTGGGTTCTCATTAATATGCTTCAGTCTAAACCACTGCATTTTCATTCCAGGTTTGTTTTTAGGGTCGTTCTGTTGGAAGGTGAAAGTGAAAGGTTACTACTGGAGACCAGTGATTTCCTCGCAGAAAAAGTTTGGTTCCTCTCAGACCAACCGAAGCCTTGTAAAAGTTCATTTGTTCTGAACTCATCAAGTCTAGTAACAGAATTTTACCTCTGTGTTGCTTTTTTCTGATTTATCTACCTGCAGTTGAAGCACATTAGCATCAATTTGAAAAACAAAATGTACACAAAGAATAAGTTTTGCATGTGTACTATTTTATTTGTTAACCTCACACACACACACACACACATATATATATATATATA
>CAEGAD010035545.1:0-42871 GCA_903067055.1 Poeciliopsis paucimaculata | reverse complement strand
TCTGCTCCTGATCCATGGCCCTTCTTGTATCAGTAAAAGTTTATAAAGTGGGATACATTGACTGAGAAAAGTTGTATTCTATTTAAGTAATACTGCTATCTAAAAAAAAATTTACTTTTGAGTTTTTTCTAGAAAATGTTTGACTTTTCTTGGGGGTTTTTCTAGAGCATTTCTGAGATTAATCAGTTTTTCAGAATAATTACCTATGTTTTTATTTTTAAACCGTATTCTGAAATGCATTTGAAACAAATATATGGATTTTTAGCTACAAATGTAACGCATGTGTATAATTCTGGTAGATTACTAAATCACATAAGATGGTGTTTCCATCCAAACACCACTTATAAGCACCTTCATGCTTATACTTATAAGTATGAAGGTGTCTGTTCTAAACATGAATCACTCTGATTGCAGAAACCCAGTTGGGGCCTTCTATCTATCTATCTATCTATCTATCTATCTATCTATCTATCTATCTATCTATCTATCTATCTATCTATCTATCTATCTGTGGGAAAAAAACTATTAAGTCAAAAGACCAAATGGCCATGTTTAATCTGCTTTATAACTACAGGTAACGTTTCCACACTCTAGGTCAGTAGTAGCAACATATTCCCAATAACATGTCCTTGTTTAGATTGGACCAGCAAATACTAGAGCCGTGAATTGTCAACTGTGAGCTCTCCATTACACTCACAGGTTGCTACAAAGGTTTCAGTGTTTTTTGGAAATCTTCCAACTTAGCTCTCAGCGACGGTAGTGGAGAGATAAAAGTGTTTCTGCAACTTGTGTGGATTCTGCTCAGCGGTTTGTTGATTTAAACCCCTGTTATCAGCAGACCCACGCTTCATTCTTGCCGATGTGTTAATTACAAATGTTGGGGCGAAAAGGAAGATGGCAAAAATCACACAGCTAATCAACACATTTTTTTAGTAGCTGTTCAGAATGTTTCATTTATAAAATATGGCACCTTGCAGAAATATTTATGTTGAAACTTTTAAGCTTCTGTTTTCACCATCATCAAACAGAATAAGACAGTATGACACAACAACCATCCTTCACTCAGACAGTGTACTTAGATATAGGATTAAGTTCTTGATCAAATTTGATTGTTTTACAGTTTTCAAACCAGAATAGTTTCAAATCTGATGTTCATAGGACGGAGAAAAGAAAGAAAGAAAGTCCCATTTGCAGATCTTCATGACATAAAAACACTTATGTGGTAGAAGATGTTCTGGTCAGGACTTAAGTTTATATAATATATCGCCTTAAACATATAATTTCCATGGTGATCCACAGCACCAGAGTAGAAACTTTACACCACTTGATGTTTTGGTATTGATACAATATCAAGGAAATCCAGGGCTATTATTGCTGATGCTAATACCAGTTCTGATACAATACTTTTTATTTATGTGTTTTCCAGGCACATAGTGCCATTTTATAGCACAGGCAAGTCACTGTGTTACCTTCAGTTCTTATAAAAGTGTTACAAATATCAAACATGCCTTACAAGAAATTTGGCATCATAATTTAACGCCTTGAAATTGGGCCTCCGCCTCTTTAACAATTTCAGCTCTTTCTGAAACTCCGCCTTCAAGAAGTCATCACAGCACTTGTTAAAACCTGGGACAGAATTTGGAGAAGGTTTATAGGTGCTTAAAGAATACTATTAGTTTTACAAAATACTGACTCAAAATTAAAAATGAAACAAATCTGTGTCCATTTTCCCAAATTAATCAAAGCACAATCATTTTTAATTTGAGAGCAAATCAAAGCCAAATCTATTTTGAAATAGAGTTGAAAAACTACAATAAACAAATAGAATCGATACCACGCTAACATCAATTCAATACCAACACTGACTTAGTATTGATGTTATCAATATTTTGGATTGATATGCCGACCTCTAAAAAAACCCCTCAAAAATAGCCAAAGTTCCTAGGGAAAGTTTTAAATCAAATTCAGTTGTGAATCTGTGGCAAAACCTAAAAGTCACAATCTAAGGTTTCGCTGTTTTGCAGAAAAAAGAAAGGCAATAACTTCCATCTCTAGTCGTGCAAAGCTCCTAGAAACATCTTCTAAAAACACCTACAATTGAAAGGTGTTTCTACGAAGTATTGATTCAGGGGCATTCAATACCAGAGCTCCATCTACATTTCAATTTTTTATTTGTAAACGTATCCTTGTAATCACCAAGGCCAAGGCTAGAGCCGCTAACCTTGCTGCTGCGAAGTGAAAGATCCCGACCATTCTTATCTTAAATGGTTGTTAAGAGCTAACAGCTTCGAAATGCTGAAGAAGTCGACGAGTAAAACTTCCAATGACACTGAATGGAAAATATTTCTGAAAGCCTTTAGAGACGTAATTTGGCTGAACCAGCTGGGTTGAAAGGAATTAAATTGGACTTCTGTTCACAGCTGAAGCCCATTATCCAAACACATCACAAACGAGGGACACTGAAAGAAAGATATTGTGAGAGCGTCTCAAGGTAAAAAGAGATGGCAACTGAGAAAAAGACAGAGAACAAATCCAGACACAGAGGGAAGAACAGTCGAAAGCCATTAAGGGGAAAGAGAGGGGGGAAGAAAAACACGCAAGATTGAACGCAAGCACAGCCCTGAAAAAATACCTCAGGTAAAATGAGATAACTTTCCCGCTTTTTATGGTTTTCACAATGAGGTACTATCAGAAAAGGGCACACGGCAAGAAATTTCAGATGAGAAAGAGCGGGTAATGGTGAGGGAGGGCTCTCTATTGAAATAACCATACAAAGTCGAGGGCCCAGAAGTGACAGGGCCCACGAGGAGCTCCTGCAAAGAGACTGAGAGCGATAAGCGGGTCATTATACGTCAAAACTTCAATAATCCCTTGACAGCAAGGCCCCGGCCCGCTCCAGGGGTTAAAAAGGCTTCCAGGAATCTATGGGGACTGAGGATGAACATTAAAAGGCGCAAAGAAAGAGTTAGTGGTGAAGTCATCCAACTGGTGGACGGTAAGTGAAGTAAGAATATAAATCTCTTAAATACAAACTTATCACAGTAATTTGGAAGTTTAGTTGTCTTAAGTTGTCCTTATGAAAAAAAACAAAAAACGTTTGCTTGAGTAACTGTAAAAATAAAACCCTGTATATTAACTACACCATGTTATTTACCTCTACTTGAGTAAGTTCATTTTGAAGTAACACTTCTCTTACTTCATTTCAATTTCTGGCTACTTTACTTAAGCACAAAAGTATGTTGAGAGCGATTGAAACCAAATTTCATGTTTGGCCAATAAAACTGTTTCTAAAAAATTTGACATATGATAGTTTTTCTCCTTTGCTCACAACAACCAGCCCTAAAAACCACATGCTTACCTTTAAGTGTTGTTTTCTGATTTGACGAAGAATCACTGAGCTCGTGCCTTTTCGGTCGACGTGTTCGACGTGTTTCAGTCGAATAATTCGAGGTGAATTATTCTGCAGCGCTTCCCGCCATCTTCATCTCCATCATGGTTGGTCTTCTCTGTAACGGCGTTACAAATGTGTCTCTATGTCGATAATGTCAGTACAAACACGACGTTGCAAATGGCGTTAAGTAAGAAATGAAGTTAAAATCCCACGCGGATAAAATTGCTCACGGCACCGACGGACGGAAACAATTTCAGTTTCTTTTGCGAGGCAATTTACTGTGGAATGAGAGTCTACCGTGCCCCAAACGTACAAATGCGGGTGAGTAAGGTTGTGAGTGCAAATTTCCTAACCGGGCTAACATAAGTGGCGGGGTCTGTGTGAAGCTCTCACCCCTGAAGTAAGTAATCTGCCAGACACGGCGCCAGCTCATTACTGCAATCACACAAGTGGTTTTAGCCAGAGCAGTCCAAATTAGCATAGAGTCAGAAACAAGTGGACATGTCAACACTTAACATGCAGGAAATTTATAGTGTCACTCAGAAGTGGTTCTCTCCAAGTGTTTTCATTCTTCTCCAGGTGGACAGAAATGACCTAAATTAGGTTTAGTTTAGTTTAGTTTTTCCCCTCCACATTTCACTCATTCCACAGACAAAATGAGCTCAAATGTGATTTATAATTAAAATATTCATTTGAAAAGCTCATGAATAATTAATTATTATAAAACGGAAATCGTGTTAATCTAATGTCAAATGTTTTAGTGTTTTCTGAAATGACCACATGTTGCTCCTGCATCATCACTTTTCATGTAGCTCTTCATCTTCAGAATTTGCCTGCCTCTCCTTGTTTACATTTAAGTTTTAAATTAAAAAAAAAAAAAAAAAAATTAAAACCTGGCATTTAAAAAAAAACTAGACTGAACTTATTTGCATATGAACCAAAAACAATAAGCACATATTGCAGGAAAGAAACATACAATCAAGGCTGGCAAGCAAGTTTGTTTGCTTGTTAGGAGGCAAGAAAGAAGACCACAGGAAGTAGAAATAAAATGCACAATGTATGAAATTAGGCAAAAATAAAGCCTGACAGGTTTTAGTTTTTGATTATTTTTATGGTTGCTTTAATTAAACCGTATTCTTTAAGTTGTAATAGTTAAAGGTTTGGTGTTTAAAGCTTTACAGTGTGATGCACTATGTTTACGAGAAACGCATTGGACTGGCGAACCGACGGCTGCGGTGAAATGTTTCTGATAAAGCCACGAGACAAGTGGTGCTCACTTGTCTCGTTGGGTGGGCTTTTTCGTTAAAGACGGGCGTTTTTGTAACATCAGACACCTGTCTAACGATAAAGGACGAATATTGGTCACTGAATTTGACCAATATTCAGTGGCCCCGTGGTTTAGTTTGATGAATTTATACGCTCCAAATGTGGAGGAAGGAAGGCGCCGTGTCTCTGACAAGTCGAAGCCATTTTGTGTGTGTAACAGTATTTCAGTGGGTGATTTTAATGCGTGGAGAACAAAACTTGATGCTCCAAGCCGTAGCTCTTTTAAGAGGGATGAGTTGAGAGAAAGGTTAAAGGATTTACTGATGAATCAGGAAGTGATGGATGCTTGGAGGGACTTGAATCCTTTTAAAAGAAGGCAAACGGTGATGGCAACTTTAAAACAAAGTAGAACAGATTTATATTTAGTGATATTAAATATTTTCCACTTAAAAAAGGACTGACATTTAGGCTGGGGAAACGTCCGGAGGGAAGGAAAGGAGGCACACGGTGTTTGAATTCATCCCTTCTGGCATTAATTGTACAAGAGGATGATTGTGGAGCTTATAATGTGGGAGAAGGAGGAGCCTTTACATGAGACGTAAACTAAAAGTATTACGATATGCTAATTGAAGGAGGCTCAGAAAGCAATGTGTCCCAGGATCCTTAGCAACAGGATTCAATGCCCTGTAGTTTAAGAATAAAGGAAATCATTTGGAACTGAAAAAATGCAGACCAATTATTGTATTGAATACTGATTACAACACCCAGGCAATTGTATTGGCAAATAGATTAAGGGAAGTTGTGAGTGGCATAATACCTCCAACACAAGGGTGTGGTATACCTGACAGGGACATTACATGTGCAATCTGTTCAATTCCTTATGTAACATGTGAACTCCATGCTCACAGTTTTGATGTCATTGGAAAAACTAAGAAGTCCATATGCCCACAGATTGGACAAAATTATGACTTTCAAAATGAGCAAAAATGACTATTATGATATGATGTAAAAGAAATTGCTAAAAAAAAGTCTCAGTACAGTATGACGTTCAAAATCAGCAAAAATGACTCATAATATAAAAAAATGAACATAGATGTCTCATAGTTTAGTATGAAGTTCAAAATGGGGAAAAATATGCCTCAGTATGGTGTGACTCACTCTATACTGAGGCCTCATACTGTATGAGGTTTTATTAGATATGATGTTTCAGGTTTATTGAGCTGACCTGTCTTATTGGCTTGATTGTTTGAGTGCTGGCTTTGTTCATCGTTTTGTCATATTTTGGGGGTAAATAAAAACCCTTTTTTTTTTAATTGCTTCATTGCTTGATCCCTGATATCTCCATACAAAATGCTTTGCTTTTTTCATCAGGAAAAGACAATTCAATAATATTTGATGAAAAGTCACATGGAACTAAATACAATCGTGGAAAAGCAGAGCCTCAACCTCCACCAGGACAACAACACTAAAAATAAAAACAGAGCTGCAATGAAGTGGTTTGAGCAAAGCATATCCTTGTGTCAGAGTGGCCCAGTCAAAGTCTAGACCTACATTAAACTAAGGTTCTGTGGTAAAACCTGACCAGTTCTTTTTATAGACTTTTTTTTTTCCTAAACAAAACAGAAAAATGTGGCAGAAATGATAGTCTGACTTTAGTCCCTCCTAAAAGGTGCAAACTTTTTTCATTATCCAAATCACCGTGGAAATTGGGTAACCTTTAAAGTAGCCAAAGAAAATTATGAACAGTGAGAATAAAACAGTCAGCATCAAACGGCTCAACAGTGAGTGTACAAAACTGAAAGAAATTCCATTAAATGGAGTCGTATTTGGATAGATTACTGCACAGA
Source organism: Poeciliopsis paucimaculata (assembly GCA_903067055.1). NCBI lineage: Eukaryota > Metazoa > Chordata > Actinopteri > Cyprinodontiformes > Poeciliidae > Poeciliopsis > Poeciliopsis paucimaculata. Next base: position 36,367 of record CAEGAD010035545.1, on the reverse strand, counting down.
AGCCAATCAGTTTGAGCTGTCTGCCCTTTATGAGCTCAGAATAAATTGTATTTCATCAAAGTGAATTACCAAACACAATGTGAAGCTAATGTTAAAAAAAAAAAAAAAAAAAAAAAAGCAAAACATTACAGCATCTTCTCTTAACTAACGATCCTAAACTAATTCGTCTTTGGTTTGTGTTTCTGCTGCTTGATCCCACAGTATACTGTGTTTATGTGCTCATGGCAGTCAAACGAAAGAAACATAATATGATGTGAAAGCTGATAATTTGCTCCATAAAAATGTTCCATTATTATTTTGTAAAAGCAAAGGAAAAAAAACAAAAAAAACAAGAAAACACATCATCCACCACAGACATGTTGAGGCACAGACCAGATCCGGTTTCTGTTGTCGTCTATGCTGCATAAAATGTTGGCAATTTCTCATATCTGTGATATTGGTCCTCTATCTTTGGCTCCTCAGGGCCCACCTTGGCAATATTTTTGCCTCTGTCGTGCGCTCTTTCTTGTGATTTAGGTAGCTGTGAATCAGATTTAAAGGCACCCAGGCAGAAAATGGCTACTGGGAGCATGGAAGGCAGAGGCTGAATGAACCGCAGAAGTTCATTTTCAAAAGAAGGACCCTAAAATTAGGACCCCTCCCCCTCCTATTGCATTGTTGGAAGTTACCCAGCAGCTGAAATCTAAAATGTAGGCAGAGGCATCAAATTGTATTTGGGTCGACTGTTTGCCATGTGGTTAAAAAAAATAAAGAGATCATTTTGGTTTGCAACCCTAAGAAAAACTGTTGGTAATCCTGCAAGAATCAAAAAAAAAAAACATGTTAGGAGAGATCAGCACACTTCTGCTAAGGTGCTAACAGCAAAGTTAATTTTTCCATTTAGTGCTTTAGTGTTTTGCTAACTTTGAAGATATTTAGCACACTTCGCAGTTTTCTGGATATATTCTGAGGAACTAATTTATTTGCCCGTTTGACAAACTCTCAGTTGAATAAAGTTTGACATTTCTGTTGAAGTTTTGGTTATGGACGGTAAGAAATCCTGTAAATAATTAGATGCTAACTAGACTATGTAGGAATCAACGTGGTTAAAATGACTGCTTTAGCGTTAGCTTCTGTCAAATAGCAACTAGCTTTTAAGTTAACAGTAGTAAAAGTAGTAATAGTAATTTTATTTTAGTAATCCCAAAATAAAAGCAAAACAGTCTTGATAGAAATGTGTATTTGGTCAAATTTGGCAAAACTAGGTGGACAATTTAGACTATGTACATGGTCTAGTCATGATGTATGGTTTAGAGACAGTGCTAGTAAGGAACAAAACAGGATGTTAAGGTTCTTTTTGGGAATGAAAGGTGCACAGGATGAGGAATGAGAACATCAGAGAGGCAGCTAATGTTAAATGGTTTGGGGACAAAGTCAGAGAGGACAGACAGACAGACAGTTCGGACACGTTCAGAGGAGAGACAATGATTATGTCTATAGAAGGGACTTACAGATGCGGTGAAGGAGGACATGAAGTTATCTGGCGGGAGGGTGGAGAATCTTTTCCAACCGCCAAAAAACATAGAAGAAGAAGATGAAGTAGAAGAAGAATAGGAGGAACCAATAGGGAAACAATCTGCAGCTAGGATGGGAGTGAGAATGAACGAAGCGAATTATAGACGGACACAGGGCAGCAAGGGAGGACAAACATGGAAACCAAGAAGTTCATCTAACTGTAACTACAAAGAATAAAAGTAAGAGTAGACTAAGAGTAAAACATAAGACTGATAAAAACAACTGAACCAACAAAAGAAACAGAAATGTATGAAGAAAAATGAGGAATCAATACAGGGAAATAACAGAAGCTAAACAAGATTTCACCATTTTTATCTTTTCTGCTTTTAGTTAAAAAAAAAAAAAAAAAAAAAGCTAACTAAGAAATAATAATTGAGAAACTCAGTATTTTGCTGAAGCAGTTCTGTCTTATGGAATTTTAGTCTCTGAATAAATGAACGTAAATTCAAGGTTGGAGGTCTTTTTTCTTTTTATTGCTCTAATAAAGAAGTACGAGTTTTTAGCGCACCTCCAACAGGAATGTCAGTAAATATGTCTCCATCTGTATTGTTTTTCATATTGTAGCTTCTGTTTTACTGACAGTGCTGAGGAAGGCCACCTATTCAGACAGCAGACGGAGTCGACTCCACGCTCTTGCACGAGTCATTGGCGAGGAAGTGGGAGAGACAGAGAAAAGAAACGGCAACAACTCGCGAGTTCATTTTCAGATCTGGTAATCTTCCAAGTTCATTAACAAAAGCCCGCGTGCGACTCGCCGAGGCTTTTAGAAGCACAGAGGAGTAGTTGTGATACAGCACAATAAATATGTGATAAGCTGTTTGGGTAATTTGGGAAGTGACACAACTTTTATTATTTACGGCCTAAACCCTGATGGGTGTGTGTGTGTTGGGGGAGGGGGGTGACGGGGGGCAGATAACAATGAGCGAATGTGACAGGATTGTGTGGGCGGAATCCACTTAGAACTATTACAATCAAGCTTCATTTACATGAGCGACCGACAACCTTCAGCCGACTTTGGGGCTGCGTTTGGGGATAGCGGACACGGGTATTACGGAACATACTGATGCATTTGTAATGGGGGAAGGCAGCGGAGCCTAATGCTGACGAGCTCGGCAAAAGAGAGAGTTGGGGTTGGGGGGTGGAGGGGGAGAGGTCCAAATGGAAAGAGATCAATTCTCCCCCTACTTTGCTCTGCGTGAATGATGGATGTGACATTCATCAGTGCCCTGTCAACTAATGCATTTGGTTTTATATTACACCTGAGATTTTCCTCTTTCCTTTTTTTTTTACTTTTATGGCTTCAAGAAACCAGATTAAAGTGGTAAAAAAAAAAAAAAAAAAATTGGGAATGGATGTTAAGGAAGGGCAGGGAAGCCAAAGAAATTAGGAGTTTTGGAAAAATGATGTTGATTATACGGGCCGAAAGCAAGTTGTTTTGTTTTTCGGTTTTTTACATGGTTAGGGCTTTCTACCTCATTTATTTTTATGTATGAATTTGCATATGTGAGACATTAGAATTTATTTTTTTTTTGGTGTCTTGAGGTCCCCATTAAATGATCTCTCATTACACTTTGGAGGACATTAAGCTGAAAATCTGTTCCCAAATATCCATCAAACACATTCATTCCAGGATTCTTTGTGATTCGGTGACATCTAGAACCAAACCTAATGGTGTTTGCCGCTAACTTGTTTCGCTGTTATTCCATCAAGGTTGTTTCCTGTGTGATTGATTGGTTCACACATTAGAAAAATCCCCACTGGATTCGAAAATAGAATACTTATGATAATTCAAGTAATGACAGTGCCTTGCCAAATATTTTAGCATTTTCCCCACATTTTGTCATGTTACAGACACAAATATCAAGGTATTTTGTTGGGGATTTATGTGATGAAGCGACACAAAGAAGCACATGACTGTGAAGTGGAAAAGACGGGTGTGTTTCAAAATGTTCCAGCAAGTCAAAACCTGAAAGTGGTGTGCGCATTTGTGCTCGGCGCACCGTCTACAGTGGACCCCCCGTCTAGTCACAGATTTTTCACAGATGTCAGACTAAGTCATTCATGGAAAAACCACCAATTTTGTTGCTCGAATCTAAAGAATGTGAAACAAAACGCAGCTTGGGAAGCTGAAGCAGCTGGGTCCGATGCTGGAGTGCGTACCAAGAGCAGGTTTATGGAGTCCAAGTCCAATATCTGTCCTGTCAACACCTTCACATTCACCTACCTTTTCTTCTTAGGTAGGTTTCTGTTTGTCACACAGATAATAACTCTGAATGCCAGACAGGAAACGGTTGGAAAATATTAAGATATATATTTTCCCCTACCTGAGTGGTGAATTTTTGTAACTTTCAGAGTCACCAATGCAGTTTGACCAGAAAGCCGTGCCTTGGTTGGCATATTCTTTCTGTGTGGCATGTCTGCTGTGTTCCTTTGTCTCCATTGCATTTGTACTCCAACAAACCTGAGGCCTTTGCAGACCCGCTGGATTTAGACTAACCTTAAATTGCACATGGTTAAATTTAGTTGACTTCTGAAGTCTGTCGACTATCATTTAATTTGGGGTATCAGAGTACATAAGTTCTGAACACAAACAACATTTTTTGAAAATTATGAATAATTTTCCTTTCACTTCACAGTTATCCCTGACTTTGTGTGGATCTTTTACACAAAATACAAATTAAATCTACTAAAATTTGTGAACGTTGGGGGGGACTATCTTGCAAAAAAATAAAAAAAGTCTAGCTTCACAATATGTAATTTCACATTATGTAGCCTAGCTTCACTATAAAATAATATTTATTGTCGTCATAGAAACATTGCAATTAAGTCACGTGGATTAAAACACAATTGTATGGTACAGTATGTAATTTCACATCACATACTGTGAAATTACATACTTATAGCTATATGTGAAGCTTCACTATATGTAGCCGAGCTTCACAGTGTGAAGTTTCACAATTTGTAGTCTACCGGTTAATCAAAAGAAGAACCTGCTTTTTTCTTGTTCCTTAAAGCTATTCAGAGAGTAAAGAAGCTGCAAATTCATACACTATAAGCAAACTCCAGCCTATAGAAGTATATAAAAGGCTTTCATGCTGTTTTAAAACAGCTCAACCCTTTCTCTTGGGCCTTTGGACATGAAGGAAAATTAAAAGTGGAAATGACTTGCAACCGCATGCATTTTAAATCAGGGTTCAGCCACCACTTACCATTAAAGTGAGATATAATTTCATTCACAAGCACCCGGAGAGATCTGTTTTCCTGCTCTACTGGAGGAGGCGTGGTTCCTGGATGACAAGTTAATCCAAATTAGTATTTTATGAGTGAGAAATCCTTCAAATAAAAAATTTATATATATGGTAAATGAAAGTCTCAGCTTCATAGTACTCAATTTCATTCGCTCAGTGTTCCTCTTTTCCTTTGCTTTTTATTTATTTATTTTTTTTGCGCCCATGGAAACAGATGCACTTCTCCGTGCTGACACAGAGGGGAGCTGTTACGTCATTCCCTCAAAATGGGAAACTTGGAAATGCCAGTGAAGTGGGGAGAAACTCATGATTTAGGTAAGTCTTATACAAGGCAACACATTTGTTTGTATGTATCCAGTTATAAAGACCATCATCCCTGTGGTTCCTGAAAGGCCCCTGAAATAGATTTATCCCGACTAAAGCGCAGCTCGGCCGCAGCAAATACATTTCAGAAAGCGCGCCTTGCCCTTTGCAGATCATAATCATGATTATTATGATTAGAGTTTGTCAAGTGTAAACAACTGGCTCTGATAAACACTCTACCCTGAATGCTCATCTTTCTCCTCTTGCTCTCCCGTTCTCCCAGAAAGCCTCACGTCACCTCATTCATAGCAAGAGTTACACTGATGCCTGGCAGAATAAAAAGGACGCTGCTTGTCACATTATGGGGTCCATTTTCTGCTTTTTCAGAGCTTGAAGCTCTAAAAAGCTGCTTAATGCCATCTCAAGGTTTGATAAATGAATCACTGAGAGGAACAACAAGTAGTTAGGCTGCGGAATGATTTCATTCACTTGCAATGTATGCCATACAGAACAATGCTTTTGCATAATTTTGCGATAAATTTGACACTAAATATTTATTACGTGTGGGGCCAAGAGACCTGTACCTGACACCACTACAGGCATGTTCAATGTTATTTCCATCTGGAAATATTGCACACGACGCTGGAGGTTAAAAAGACAGCTCTTTGCTGGCCATCCATAGCTGCGCTGCCGCAGTAGAATGATTCCGTTAACAAAATGACACTTGGAGAAGTAGGTATTATTAATTTAGGACAATACACCTCAGCGAAATGCAAAAAACGCCAAAAAAATGTTGAAGAACAACTCAAAACCACTCGTACTCTTCTTTTTTAATCGCCCTGCTCCTGCTATGCTACACAGACCTATTGCCATGGCAACTGACTGACAACAGCTCCTCAAGTGTCTCAGGATTGAATCAATCCATGAAGTTTATTTGGAACTTACATTTCAGCAACAAGGCAGCTCAAAGTCCTCTACATTATGAAAACACAAAGATACAAAGTGACAGGAGACACCACACAGTCAACCACTGAGAAAACCAGTGAACATTACATTTAGCCAAGTGCCATCATTACACATCAAACCAACAACACATCATTCAGTCTGTTACAGTTTCATGTTTGTGACTCGCCAGATCCAACTGGAACACACCCTGTCAAAATAAGAGTTCTCAGATCCCTGTTCTGGCAGGATTAAATGAAATCCTGCTCTCTCGCATTAAAATGTAATTCTTCAGCAGTCAGTTTTATCTAAATATAAATTAGGACAAAATGACATATCGACAGCAAAGAAACATTAGCACTTCTTGCCTTTAGACAGCAGAATACTGTCACATCCTTGATCCCAGTGCATGTGCTCTATTCACAACACGACGGCACCAAAAGTGAAACATAACCTTTAAAGATGTGCCGGGGTATGATGCTCTACAAAATCTCCTCAAGTTTCTTACATTTAGACTTATAAAATGTTTCTTAGATAGAAAATGACAGCTGCTTTATTATTTCACAACGTTAATCTCAAATGGCTCACCAGCCGTCTCTCCTTCCAGTTTCACTGCTTGGTAGAGTTCTCTGTTCCCTGGCAGAGCCTGAGTGAAACCTTCGACGTTTTATCTCTTTTAACTCATCCCAGGGGTTACACTCCTGAAGGTGTTAACTGTGTGTGTAAGACGTAAAAAAGAAAGTACAATCTCTTTCAATTCTAAAGTTATATGTATTGGGACAAAGTAGATTTGGTCCAAATCTACTTGGTCTTAAGTGCACAAAAACCATGCTTTTCACACTTTGCCAGTATTTTCTTAAACAAAATGAAGCCAAAATGGCAAAAAAAAAAAAAGTTGTGTTAAGAACTACATACAGTACATGATTCAACAGGCTGTGAAAGCACTTGAGAATTTAACATTACTGTAGGAAAACTTTAGCCTACTCTAACATGGTTTATTCTAGTTGTACTCCAAGTGTGAACAACTCCTAATAACAAAACAGAGGCATGGACTTTGTCTTCTCCTTTCTAACACCTTTATTGTGTTTTTTTTTTTTTAATTTCATAAAATTTTTTGCCGTGTTTGGGATCATTTTCTTGTTGAAAAACTCTATACTCTAATGCTTTATTCTCAATAACTCCACGTCCTTCAACACATTAGGTTGTACCTTTCTGACATCTACTTTGCTTGTGCACAGATTAAGCCCACAGCGCGACCTCGCTTACAAAGAGAATCTTTCATTTTTATATTTATTCATGTATATAATATGTTGCATTATTAACTCTGCCAAGGGCGCATCTCGAGTTGTAGAAAAATGCGTCGGAATATTTCGTGCGTCTTTTGAAATCGGCTCTGTCTATCTAAAGTAACTCATCTGAAGTGAGTGAGCTGAAACAACTTTTAAATGTTGTACAACCAGCAGTTAAAAGTCCTCATGTATGCTTTCACAGACGACTAAATATATACAGTGAGTAAAACGAGTATTGAACGATCTCTGAGTCATCACATATCTGTTATTTCTATTGCCATGAAAGTCAAACCGGATGACTAGTTTATCCACGTTGAACTTTTTGCACGTGACGCTGCTCTCTTCAGGACGCTGCCATGACGGATGTCAGAACAACCTATTCGCTCCTGTAAAGCCTGTCGGAAAACAGACATCTGGTAGCCTAGTAACACCTTTTTAAGTTGATTTCACTTTAAAACTGGGTGCTGCGCGGTAACTGCAAAACGAACACCAGATTACAATAAATGAACTTCCTCACATGTGGCTGAGTGAAAACTAAAGAACATGTCTGACTTCCTGCCACATGCCGGAGTTGACTTTCAAAACAAAAGGCTCAATAGACTGAGACTAAATTAACATTTAGCACATTTCTTGCAACTAATTAAAGGGCAGAACACTTTGAGCTTCTGATGGATTTCAACTAGCTGGATGATTTTTTAATAAAAGTCTGTGGAATGACGCTCAGCTTCTATTATATGCATATATGTTATATATTACTCCCCTTTTTAACACGCTTTCTCCTTTAACGTCTCACTTTTAGTTTGGCTTTGACAAACAATCCCAGCATTTCTTGGTTTTTATTTGTTTTTACACTTTAGCTAGCTAAATGTTTTTGCCTCTTTCTTTTTCCTGTCTCAGCCATAACCAGATCTAGAAATTCTCTTTCTGATTAAATGTTCATTAACTATTGAGTGCTGAGATTAGAATCTGGCCAAAAAAAAAAAAAAAGCATCCAACCAGATGGAACATGGCGTTCTTGCTCTGCTGATTCTCATCGGTAACATGAAAACACCTGTGTGCTTAATGCTCTCTCGTCCCATAGGTTGGCACAGACACGTTCTGATTGAGGTGACCTGTTTTGTTTTAATGAAGGATGAGTTAATTGGCCAATTAACTCAATAACAGGTGTCCGTAATAGCTCAATGCTTCGGAGACCGAAGCTTATGGCTCATTTTTGCCCTTATACGACGCCGATGGACGGAGCTGTTCACAATCGGCTGAGGGTGAAAACGGTTTGAATCACACTGTATCATCTCATTATGTTCGATGCCAGGGAAATTAAAAGTTCATTTTCAAAAATTTTTTTAAAAAGAAGCAGATTGTGTGTGAGGGTGTTTCTCATAAAAATGTAGAGCATTTATGGTTTGTTAAATATTGTCATTTCAATTAATCGCTCTGCTAATATACAGTATTGCAGTTGGGTTTAGTCATGTAGGTTAGGAGTCTTTTTAATGATTAAAGACTAAACAAATAATTTTTTGATATAGTGCCAATTCACAACAAATGTCGTCTCAAGGAGCTTTACAAAAAAAAATAAAAAATTCACTTCAGTCACATAAACATTTTGAGTTGCAGCTAAAATTAAATGCATTCAACATGTTCAGCTCCATTTTCTTTTGGTTTAAACCTAAAGTTTTCCCTCAATCATCTTCATCGTACATACGGCAAGCAATTGCATTCAGTGACAGGTGGATGTCAAAATACATCTTATTTATTTAAAACGTCTTCATGCATTTTTCAATTTACAACACATTAGGGTTTAATCAGCCGTCATCCACGTAGTTCTCAAGGTTCTGAAACACAGATAAAAAAGTGAGGAAGCTGAAGGATTCAGTCTAATTACTCTCACACCAAGGCCAGAGTTTATCTAATGAAGTGGGCTAAAAACGCTGTGTTCAGGTATTTCAACAAGTTCTAGGCAGAGCCTTTCTCTGCTCCAATTATCTTTGTGAAAAAAAAGAAAAATATGCTCCTATATTTTTATTTATTTATTACATGTTTATCGCACATGTTGTTTGCAGCCCCTCGCTAATTTGCACCGTTCTTTGTAAATTGTAAATATCGTTATTGTAATGAGGTTTGTGCCTGATGCTCCGCATTATTCAGAAACTTGCTTTCAATTTCACTAGATTGCAATCCACCATATTGTTTTAGCATTTACTTCAAAAGCATATCATAACATATATATGGCGTAGATGCTTGGTGTCAAAATCATAAACACATTTTCTTCGGTTTTGTTTTTCTTTCCTCTGTATTTAGTTTCACAAATCAGTCGTGATCAACAACATTTGGCTTTAGAAACAAAATAAACTACAAAGAAAAAACGTTAATGTCTACAGAATAACAATCCGTTAAAAATATGTACTGTAAAAAGTGTGACTGAATAAATATTGTACCCCATTTGAAGTCACTGACCTAATTCAACCCAAGTCCATCTCAAGTGACTGTAGCACCTGTGTCTGGAAGGTCCATTCACTGATTAATCAGTACTCTTGGCTACAATTGCAGCCTGAAGACTAAAAACCCTGCAACCAATCAGAGAAAAGGCGACTCAAAAGTATAAGTCAGGGGATGGAGACAAAAAGACATTTCTACGGCTCTGAACATCTCTTGGTGTTCAGTTAAATTCATAGTCAGTACTTGGAAGGATGGCCCATGTGTAGATCACAACCTGACTGGAGAGAGACAGTCTCTCCATGGTCACCATGGCTACGATGGAGGAGCTACAGGCTTCAGCAGCCAAGATGGGAGAGACTCTGCAGACAACAACTATTGCCCTGGTTCTTCACCATTTCATTTTCAGTTCAGTTTATTTAAAACTAATGTCTCAGAACACTTTACAAAAAAAAAATTAAAAATAAATCATTTCAATCAGTCACCCATAAACCTATTGATCCTAGAAACATTTTTTTTGTCTATTAAGACCCAGCAGATTGCATTGAGTCGTTGATAAATTTGGACATGCACCTGCGTCGTGTCGCCAACTGTACAGCAATCTCTTATACAGAGCGTGCAAATGGTGACAGTGGAGAGCAAAAACATCCCTTAAACAGGAAGAAACCTCCAGCAGAACCAGAACCTGGCTTAACGGGACTGGCTATGTGCCAAGACCGACCGGGGGTTTGAGATACACAAAAAAAGACAGAAGAGCTGATCTAGGAGCACTTTCTATGCTAATGAAAAGTAAAAGAGGGCATTATGGAAGAGTGGGAATGAGAAAGATATTGTTGATGAAAACTCAGATTAAGAGTTTGCCAAAAGGCATGTGGAGAGAATGTTTTCTAGTCTGATGAGACCATAATGGAGTTTTTGGGCCATCAGACGCCATACACCACAAACACACCAGTATGATGCTGTTCAGCTGCAGGATGAAGGTAGAAAGTAGAAGAAATGCAGCAAAATATAGAGAAATCCTGGAGAAGACTTTGGTTCCATCTGCAAGAGAATTACAGCTACAACAACAAGGCAGATGCTCTGGAGTCAAAGCCCAGACCTCAATCGAATAGAGTGCAATCACTTATTTTATGTGAAATGTTTTTATTTAATTGTCCTTTTCGTTTTAGATCAGTTTTTCTTTTGAGATGACAAGATTTATTTTGTAGGCTTTTTGTCAAAAAGACCAAATTGACTTAAGCATCCAAGGGGGTGAATACTTTTTGGACGCACAATAAGATTAAATTGATCACGTTCTCTTTCAACTTGATCTATTTATTAGATGAATTCTGTTATCTAATAAAGCCAGTTGAGTCTGTTTGAAATTTTAATTTGTAAAAAAAAACTACATTCATGCTATCTTATGTTGGCCCAACATCAAACTCCGATCGTCACACACGTTGAAGTCTGCAGTTGTAGCATGATTTGAGCGAAGTGATGACATCAAAATGTGCACGATGACACAACGCGGTGCCACGAAGCAGACGAAAATAAAACCAGGGACAGAGGGGTCTTACTGGAACCAGGGTTAACCCAGCTCTGCCGCTGACGTTTGCTCAGCGTTAGGGAGACGCACAAAAACACGAGAGGCAAGCGGACGTGCGTCTCTCCTTCACGAGGCTCCTCAGAGGCCTTTTCACTTTTTCTGTCCAAAAACGACAGGACGATTTAATTCTCATTAAAACGCATAGAACGGACTAACAGCAGAGTTTGTAATACATTACGGTTCTGTCATTACCCCAAAAGCCGTGATTGGTTTCTGACATTCGGGTGTAATTGAGTCATTTGATGAAAGACGTTTTGTGTTCGATAATAGCATTTGGAGCATTCGTGAAAGCAGTGAAGTAATTTGGCAGCCAGCAGGCACTCAGGTCAGCGAGTTTAAAACAGGAAATTGGGAAGGCGCTCTGCTTTGTGTGTGTGTGTGTGTGGGGTTGGGGGGTTGTGAAATATTCACGCAGAGAACGGCAGGAAACACCAAAATGGGGGGAAGAAAAAAAACACAATAGGGAAAAAGAAAAGAAGGAATATAAATGTCCATTAGAACCACTTTGTCATGGCGACAGATCATAAAAGAAATCCTGCGAAGTCAGAAAATAAAAAATTAAGCTTCCTTCATGACTAATAAATATTCAGAGCGACATCATACTGTGCCAATTTCTTTTCACTGAAATTGTATGGAGTGAAAAATGAAGAGCAAAACACTAACAACAATTTTTGAGGGGGGATTTCTTAAAGAACAGATGGTTTAACATTTAAATATCGCATCACATTAGCTGCACTATTCTATAATCACAGAAAAAACAAGTTAAAAGCCCAGACGTTTTACTTGGATATAATTTGGCACATTTGGGTGCTGGATGTGGAAATAATTATGTTTCCAAGGAGTTGCCTAGTCTTGTTTGGCCTCCAGGGGGGCAGAATCTATGGAATCAGAAATGGTGCAATCGTTTTTGTAATAGTGACCAAAATGTCTAAAAGGCCTTGATGTATTTTGGTTCAAGCAAATTAAACTCTGTGTTTTTGAAAGTTGCTCTGTTTTTGTGATCATAGACATTTTTCAAGCTACATGCTGAAAAAAACTAGAAATTTGGGCAGGCCAACAACCCTAAACACACACCCAGAACCACACCAGAGCGGTCTGGATCAAAACCTAACGCACGTCCCAGTCAAACCAAATACTTAATTCGAGTTAGAAATCTGTTTCTACACCTGCAAGTTGCTGTCATGCAGTTGTGTGTTTCCAAGTCTAACCACAATAATGAAATCAGTTTTGTCGCTGAGGTTTCAGTTTGTGAATAAGGTTTTAGTTTGTTGATTTGGACAGAAGCGGCCGAGTTGGTGTGACGGATTCAAAAACTGTCTATGATCACAAAAACAGATAAAATAAGACAGGGTTTAATTAGCTTGAACCGACATCAAGGCCTTGCAGCAAAACAAGCACTAAGCTTTGTTGGGTGTTTGATTTAGGACGTTGTGGGTCTCTGTGTGAAAGAAAAAAATAAAAAATAAAAATAACCAGGAGTAAGCATGACTAACTGTCAGTGTGTGTATAGGGGTATTTATTTCAGCCCCCCTGCCCTACCAACCTCCAATCTCGAATTCCCAGCTGACACTGTTACACTGTGTTAGTGCCTGCTGGACCATTATTGAGTTTGCGTGTGGTCACGCAGCCTCTGGTCTATAGAGCTTGACTTGTGTGTTTTCATTGCTCTCACCCTTGCCTTTGTTTGCCTGCCACTGACCTTTCATCATAGTTTGAGTCAGAGTAGGAAGTGCTGCGGGCTGACAGGAAACTCTGCGTTCCCGGCCCCCTTACCCAACTCTGAAAAATGTCATCCTGCAATATTAACAAGCACAGGCAAAATTTTGATTTTAAATGTGAAGCGAGGGAGAGGCAGTCCTGGCAGAAAATTCTTGGCAGAGGCCAGGTATCTTTTAGGGAAACACAACACAAAGCTGTACTTCACAAAGTTTTTTGTTTTTTCTTATCTCACCAAAGCGAAACACCTGATAGACTGTTAACATTTTCAGCTGGTGCGGTTCGCTTTCACATCGCACTGTGTCAAACAATTCAAACGCTTTGAGAAACCTATTCCACCTGTTGCCTGTGGGGACACTGCACCACAAACCATTGAATGAAACGACACAATAAATGCCACAAAATGTAAACAACAAACCTGTGGCGTCAGATTTTAGCGGTGGTGGGATTTCACTTTTGTCGTTGACAAAAAGATCATGGGCCATTTTTCCCACAAACGCTAGACACACGGGTTTGTTTTGGTTGCATTTACCCAGAATGCCTTGCAATACTGTCCGGTTCCTAGTTTTAGAGCAACCTCTGGTCCACTTGCATTTACATGTGCATTCAAACCGCACCGGAGTTAAATTCAACCCAACCAAAGCCCAAGTTTTTAAGTGGACCACAGTTCACTTTTCGCATCAGTTTGTTTATGCATTCACACCTCCATGAACAAATCCTTTTGCAAAAGAACTAGAGTTCCGTTAAAGCGAACTAAACAGGGCTGGTGTGTACACACACCTAGATGGATGAAACTCCTGCTAATCCAAACACAACAAGCACATTTAAGAAAGAAAAAACATGCATACTTGACCCCGCTTGACGTTCTTCTTTAAGGTCATGGGAATTTTGATTCAGCTGTTAGCTGATAATGTTACAACCTCTCTTAATACATTTATTTAAACCATAAAACATAATCAGAATGAATATGAAAATTTCTCATTTAGGAAAATTCCTTCTTTATGCCTGAGAACGACTTATTAGAAACTCATAAGAGTCTTAATTTGTGGAAGCCTGTACGTTTCAGGGACTTTGAGTCTTTTGTTTGTGTTTCACAGTGTCCACTGCTGGGCTGCACTAGACACAATGGAATCTTAAAACTTCCTGTTTCAGACTTTGCCTGGGCCAGCGTTCCTACGCTTTTGTTTTGTCGTTTTCCACTAAAGACTTGGCTGACTATTCATTTTTCACAAAAGGTAAGAGCAATTCTTGTTATAAAATAGAAGTTTATTACAGCCATTACAGGTTAGCCACACCGGCATTGCTTGCAGAGTATAATACAACAAAACAGCACAAATGATTGTGCCGGATGTCTCCTCTTGATAAAACCCAGAGTTTTTCTTCCACTTCCACCTGTATGTTCAGAATGTGGGAGTAAATAAAGGGAAAGAAATAAAGCTAGAAAGGTTTTTGCTGTCATCTTGTTCGAGATGGTCGTAGAGGATTGATTGATACACTGCTCTGACACAAGGTTCGGGCATGTATGTTTCGTAATCTGGACCCATCCTCTGAGGTGACCCAGCTGACAACCGGATGACCAGAAAATGCAACCAAAGGAAGGCAGATCTTTTCATGTGATGCATAACTAACAGACAAAGGAGAACAGCAAGCGGGGTCAAGAGAGAGTCAGACTGAAGGATAGTAGCAGGCCTACTAATCAACTCAGCAGCAGGCAGGTACAATTTTGGAAAACACTCTAATCAGACAGTTGGAAGAGAAGTGGAGCATCTCTCCAATGGACGATTTAAAAAGAAACGCTGGTTATTACTTGATAGTGTCATGTTTAGCCATCGTTGAATCACGAAGAGCGAGCAGACCCAGGTAAGTAGCAAATCTTGTTACTTTTATTCTCAGCAGGAAAACATCTTCACACATATGTGCGATCGTACATAACAGCACTGACTTGAACTAAACCAAGTTAAACAGAGGAACACAGGTGAACTTTAATACATAGGGAGAACAATAAAGGAACCAAAAACAGCTGCATCAATCAGCACCACAGGTGGAAGGTATTAGTGAGAAAACTCAGAATAAAAACCAGGATCATGACAGGAACCCCCGCTCAACGGCGGACACCAGACCCCTACAACAGAACCAAGGGTGCGGGAGGGGTACCGGAGGGAAGGCAAACCAAAAGAAAAACACTCAGTTCTTAACGCCACCCTGTGGCTGAAGTAGGACGAGCCCAACAACGTCTGGACTCCCACTAAACTGACGACGGTCCACGGTCACCAGGTCCGGAGAGCGATGATGCATTGGAGGGAACTCCAGTCGAGGACCCAGTCGAGGATGGCGTATAGATTGTAGCTACCAGGAGACATTCAGCCGGACCTCTCTGGACCCACTCAATGATTCGGACGCTGGATACTCTGGGACTGGGGACACTGGTGAACAAAGGTACCTTATTCTCAGAACCGACAGCGGCATGGAGAGGCATCTTGGGGCCAGGATCGGTAGCGGCACAGGGAGGCGCTGGTTTAGACCCTTTCCAGGATGCACCGCACCCCTGCGGAAACTTTGCGAGGCATCTGGGTAGTTAACAGGCAGATCAAAACCAGTTGGCCGTTCCTGGTGGAGATGTTGTAGGTGTTGGAGATGGCGGGCCCAGTTCCAAGGGGTGAGATTGCCAACCACGACCCCCACAGAAATTTCCGGGAGCTCACCTCCGTCTCTCGGTCCTGCTATGCAGTTTGCTCGGCCAAATGGGCAAAGTACTCGAACAGGTTTATCACCTCTGCCCCAGTCTGCTTCCTCGAGCTACTTCGTTTAGGTTGGATCCTACATGACAGATAGTGCCAGTTCCAAGCACTCCAATTGATGGTCAACCATTCAGTGGTTATAATATTTCATTGTAAGTTAGGTTTAATGCACCAATCCAAAGTGGCAGCCACATTAAGCTGTTGATGACCCTACTGTAAAAGTCAGGGTCACGGTGTTGCTAATGATGGTAAACCATTGGACGTAGAAACCCTCCTGGTTTCCGTACTTATACAGTCGGCTTGGATCATATGCCAGACTGAGTGTGTCGCAGTTTATCAGAGTGAAATATGGAGAAGAAGCTTGATGCAAAGATGGCGAGGGCAGTTTATATTAAAATAAACATGATTGAAAGCACAATGTTCAGCCCCACTGGTGTCCAGAAAAACGAGGAAACAGGAAACAGAAAGAGGAGTCATTAGACGGAGTGTCCAAAGCATTCCCAAGCAAAGATTAGCTAGAAAAGTGGAAAAAAAACAAACTGTAAAAAGTATACCGAGAAGGCTGAAAATGGCAGAACACGACCATATAGAACAAGAACAAAAAGTTCAACCAAAACTAGCAGGCTGCTTGCATAATGTTTTAGACTTTAAGTTAAAGCTGCTGTGACCTTTGGAGACTTTGTCCTTTAAAAAGCTTTTGTCATATCGGAAGAGCCAGCCACACAACTTGTTCTATTCCTATTACTGAAGTTAATTTCTAGGCCAGTACAATTTCTTTTCTACTGAGTGATGTTATCTATATGGCACGGGACACTTTGTTGCATTAATTAAAGCATAATGAAATGATGGCGTTGGATAAGTGTGACACAAAGCTGGCGAGGGCACGGCTGCTTCGACACACTGACCAGGTTCCCAGCACCCAGAACAGGAACGAGTTTTTGAATGAGACGGGAAAAAGATGTAAAGCACAATGAGCGTTTTTTTTTTTTTTTTAAATTACAATTTCTTAAAGATCTACAGGACACCCAACAATCAAGAGCTTGGAAAAGCATCAAAATTTCTTAAACTGTTTGCATTTGTTACTGCGTTTCCATTACAAATGTGAGCAAAACTGTCGAAAAAACAATGTTGCGACACTGAATGAAAAATACAATCAAAATACAATTAAAAATACAATTAAAATCACTATTCACATGAAAATGATCAGGTTTGTTCATAACAAACTTTTTCATCAAACATGTTTTCTTTGTGATTGAGCAAGTGACAACGTCCAGTTTGTTGGTTGTGTGATGCAAAAAAAAAAAAAAAAACAGTTTCAGTTTTGCAAAAAATAAAGAAATTTTGAGCCAACCCCCCCAAAAAATCCTGATTTTCTGTGAAGCAGAAATATCTGTCGTTTTGAACACATCTTTTTTTTTTTCCCCCAACAGGTTCTGCAACCAAAACTGGCGTAATGACCGAGCTGGTCATGACCTCCAAACCAAACAGACAAAACTGGGCTGACTGAGTTCCAGCTACCAGCCTAACCAAATCTAACTAGAAACTCGCCACTGGTCTTCGTGTGGTTTGAATACCGAGGTTCAACGTCCTGATGCACGTTAGAGAAGAAGGAGGAAGTTCAAACCATTTCTTCTGTTGATCATATAGAGTAAGGAGCGTATCCCCTACTCTAACGTCTCTCCGCCTGCCTTTCTAACCATATTGTTAGAAAAGGATTTAAGTAGGAGTGCTTGCCAACAATGATGGTGTCATTCAGGTTCTTTCCATCTTTTCATGTGTCTTTTTTGTGCTTCCTGGCCTCACATTACATGAACTCTTTTGAACCTAGCCAGTTTTCTTGCAGATTTACCAGATCCTACATTTGAACAATCAGTCATTCCACCTATCCACCGCCCTACGGGCTGCTACAAAATTTTTTTAAAATTGGCACGGCATGCCAGATCATTAGGCAAAGAATCACTTTTCTACCCTCATCATCAGAGAAATGAAAAACACACACACACACACACACACGCACACTTACGACGCCTTTAAGGCTGATGGAGTGCCGTGCTGAGAGAGAGAGAAATGGAAGCACAGAATAAGTGCAGAAGGAGCAATTTGTTGTCATGTGAACCTAAAAGGTGGCACAAAAGGAAAAAAACAAATGTGCGAGGAAAACTAACAAACTAAAGACTGTTGGGTGATTTCACAGTCAGGTGAGGCGACTACCTAATTATGCAAAGTTCAGCAATAAAATAGTGTATAGTCAAAGGCTGAAAGTGAACTGCACCAGCTAAAAATGTACCAAAATGCTGCAATGTTGGTGTACGGTAAACTATTGCTCTGAAAAACAAGAAACAATTCAAAGTAGTATACATGCAATTCAATGTACATAATCATTTTGGTTATAACGTAGCGTTTCAGTGTGTCTTTATGGTAGAAGGGGAAAAATTCATGTTCTTTTAATGAATGGAAATTTGGTGCATGAATAAATCTGTTTGAAGAAGCGTTCTGAAAATGTGCCATCAGCATAGCTACTTTTTAACGTAGGTAAAAAAAAATGTAACCGTGGAAGACAATAAACATGAACCTTGAAAGAAAATGTTACTCTTAAAAGAAATCAGACAGATTAGGCATTCGAGTGTCCAATTAAGTAGCAAAGTAAACCGGAAAGAAAAATACTGTGTTCCAGTTTTATGTGAAAGTTAATTGATCAAATCTTGTGTGATGAATCAACCATCTGAAGAAGAGGCTTGCATATTTCTCACCAACATGTATCTTTGCTCACAGCTGACATAAAACTCACTCCCTCTAAACTATTTCAGCAATCTTTTTACTATTACGTGAAATGATGAAAATGGCAGCAGCAGCAAAAAAACAAACAAACCGAAATGCTGCGTTTCTTTCAACAATGGCTCCGTTTTCATCTCCACTCACCTTCCTATCGGTTCTGACCAACAATGATGCTGCCACCACCATGTTTCACACTGGGTTAGTGCAGTAATGTTTGGGTGTTTTCCTGCTATAAATGGCATTTTGAGTGCTGTTCCACACTCCTTCGCTCAAAGGGCCTTCTATTTATTTATTCATAATTTTTTTAAGCGGATGTCAATATTCTACTTCGTGTCAGCATATCTCTTCAAATACCGATGAAAAACATTAAGATTTGTGGTCTTAGTTTAACAAAAATGTTAAATTGCTACTGAAAACGCAAACCAGGTGTCATGTGAAATGGATTGAGATTATCCGGCAGTTCCTGAATGGAGCTTAAAACAAAAAAGGTTAAATGAACAATAAACATCCTTCTGCTCATCATGTCACATGTGCTGTTTTTATTCATCTTAACATTTGCTCTCAGATTAAAAGACAAAGCGTCTTGAGTCAAGCAAAACCGAGAGCAACAATGTTTGCCGACACAATTGTCTGCAGAGGTGGCGTAACATTGTCAGCTCCCGAAAACTAATGACAGCATTTCTATTATATTTATATTTGTTTCACCAGGCAAGATCCAAGTTTATGTTGACTAAAAGAACCAAAGAAACCAACATTCAAAAAGAAGAGAAAAAAGAGATAAAATTAGATAAGATTATGTTTGTTGTTTTTTTATATCTCCGAAGGTTCCTAATTTTTCTTAAGAAGAAAAAAAACATTTATTTTGAAAAATTACATATCTCTAGTTTCTAAAGCTTACGCTTTTGGTCAAACTGCGTGTTTTTGTCATCTGTTTTATGAAGCGTGTTTTTGGTAATCAAACACACGGCGGATTTCAATCCCATTTTAACACAACGGCCTCAACATTTACTGTGATCGTAAGGAATTTGGGATTTTTAGAAGTTGAGGATTTCTTCGAGCTCGACGTCATTAAAGTGTTCAGAGAACCTCAAGGAATCTGCTCCCTCGGGACAGGCTTGAATGGCTGTGGAGTTTTGTTTCTTCAGGCGGTGTGGCACAAAAAAGGGCAAATCTGTAGTGGAAATGATTACAAGGCTTGAAGATCACTCCGAAAAATCTTTCTCTGCTTCTTGAGCACGGTGCATTGCTGCATGCACAAAATGCAAGGTAAAGCCCTGACTTTGCAGAGAGAAAAATCATAAAGGTCAGAGTAATGGAGGATTATTTCAGAAAATACAAGGATGGTTGAGAAGTGACCAAGAATTATGAAAAGAATGGGGAGGAAAAAAAAATCCAAACAAATAAGGCTATGTTGGTCTGAAGACTCTCGGAGCTTCTTTCTGCCAATTATCGTTACAGTTTAATGAAAAAGAATGAAAGGCCAATCAAGTTGCTGGCAATAAAAGGAGCTGTAGAAGAGCTGTGGATACAGAGAAAATAAATCAAATTAAAAGCAGGCAAATTTGAATTGAATTTTGTAAAGCGTCCTACGCTTTACAAAGCGGAGGTGGCTTTGGCCACCCTGAAAAAGAAAACAGGGGAAGTAGACAAATCCAAGATGGCCGAACATAATGTCAAGGCGTTCTTCAGTTAGATATCAACCTTAAAACGTTGTTGATTTTTTACAAGATTTGCCCATAAGCATGGACTAGGATAAAGCTAATAACTGACATGATCATTTTTACATTTAACGAAGTTATGATAATGATAATGATAAAAGCAACTGAGGAAAGAAAATCCCAAGAAAAATTGTTAGCAAATGTAATAAAAGAGATTTGTTGATCTGGTGAAGAACTCGGGTTTGGACCCCACAACATTCACATAATTAATTTGTTTTTTTGTTTTTTGTTTTTTTATATATTTTACCACTGTAATTTTTACCGTGTTTGTTGCATTAAACAAGGGGTGTCAAACCCAGTTTTTGTTTTGGGCCAAATCAGGATCATGAATTCTGTTAAAGGGCCGGTTGTGCCAGAAAGTATTGACAAAACCTGTTCGCAAACTGTTAAAATATCAATGAATTTTTTTAATTAAATAACATTATTGAACATCTTTTCAGTCCCTCCAGGATTTTGTGATTGTTTTATTGGCTCTTATGGCCTTTATTGGATAGTGAATTGACAGTATAGTGGATAATGAGAGAAAGGGGAAGACATGCAGCAAAGGTCACCAGGTCGGGTGACAAACCTGGACAGCCGCATCGAGGTCTAAGGCCTCCATATGAGGGTCGTGCTTTACCCCTGCACCATCACAGGACTCCTGTGTGATTGTTCTTATGATTTGTTGCGATAAAAATCAAAGTGTTTGTGGTACTAATTTGGAGATATTTACACGTATTTATCACTGTAAATGCAGTTTCTTTTTATTCGCTGTTTAGGTCATGGACCACAATCTGTCATCAGTGAAAGTTGCGGCAACTGTTTAGCACAAGTGATAAAGTGTTTGACAATTTTTGAGAAAAATGTGCAATAAACCCCCAACTTGTGTCTTAGTGCAAAAAAGCGCGTTGGATTTGTTGACTTTGTGTGAATTTCCACGATAAATCTCAAGAAAACTGGAGGAACTGATTGATATAATTAGGCAGTAACCAGATAAAAACTGCATCGATTTGATTGATAATAATAATAATAATAATATTAAAGCACACGTTGTGCTTTAATGGTCTAGAGTCTAGAGGGCCCACAGGCCTTGACTTTGACACAGGTTCATTAAACTCTGCTGCTAGCCAGAGACAAAGTGAAAATGTTCTGCAGCAAAACCAAAAAATCCGTACTTTCCTCTCCACTGTCAAAAAAAAAGCAAGTGGTATCATGACGGGTGCAGCCCAATTTGCCTCCGCCGGCCTCCCTCCGGTGCAGTGTGAATGTCAGCTTGTTCTGCACAGTGGCCTCACCTCTGCTGGGAATCAAACAGAATATTTCTCGGTATTCATTGCACACATTGTGGCTACGAAGAAGCGGTCTCATCTGCTCGGTAAGTGCGTGTTAAGAGGTCTTGGCGAGGTAAGTCATTTGATCAATACAGACACTGAGGCCTATTGAGTTCAGTGCAAGCCCTGCTTTGTGCTTCTCAGCAACTTGAGAGATTAGGCTGGTTTGCTCACACTGAACATCGCCCCCAGTGA
The DNA here is from genome assembly GCA_903067055.1 of Poeciliopsis paucimaculata. Classification (NCBI taxonomy): domain Eukaryota; kingdom Metazoa; phylum Chordata; class Actinopteri; order Cyprinodontiformes; family Poeciliidae; genus Poeciliopsis; species Poeciliopsis paucimaculata. The sequence continues at coordinate 14,561 of CAEGAD010035545.1, read as the reverse complement.
AAGACGAGCTCAACATTGAGGCTCCAGCACGTACAAGGTTTCTTCTTAAAGTTCGAGTTTTTCCGTGTGAAATTGAAGAAAATATGACACAGTGTGAAATGTTATTCAGCCAAGATGAGAAGTAACATATTGGTTGTCGTGTGCTATCAATGTCAACTCCCCATCGCCGGAGTTCCTCCCCAGTTTGGACGGTTTCGTGCGGTGAGCCATGGCTGTCACAGTGCCTGTCACTCATCCCCACAGCCTCTCGTGAAGCCGCCGGCTTAAAATGGAACCTTAATATTTGCATTCCAATTAGCATAAATGTAAAAAAGTGGAACAAGTAGCTTTGAAAGTCATCCAGCAGTGCGCATATTCGACCAAAAAGGGGAAAGAAAAAGGCAGCAGCATGTGCTAAAGAGGGGGAATAAAGGAGAGAGGGGACAGCGCAAACAAGGGAGGGCAGGTCTGTAATATGAAAGTGGGCTTGACTGCATGTTTGAATCGCTGGTGTATGTCTTTCATGAGCTTACAACTTCACACTGCGTGGAAAATCCGCCCTAGCGCCGAGGCGTTCCCCTCTGAGATCCGATCCTGCTGATCAAAGACACCTTGAGTTTAAGTCGACATGTTAACAAAGACGCGGGGAAGGGAGAGCGGTTTGTTTGCTGTTTGGCGTAGTCAAAGGCTAATGGTGGGGTGTGGTAGCTCGGTGGGAATAGTTTCATGAAACTCTCTGGACATTATGTACATAAAATGAGAATAAAGAACTAATAAATTAGACCTAGAGGGAAAGTTAAATGCATAATGTTATTCATTCACTGAAGTTTTGTTTTATGCAGAGCCAGTTAGCTATATTTGAATACCTATTGGTGTAAGTTACTTACTGGTTTGTGTCACAACCGTCTGTTAGATCCCATGTTGCATGGACAAATCCTCCCTTGTGCCACGTCAGCAACATTAAGGAGCTTGTCGAGTGTTTCTATCTCAAAACAGAAGCGCATGAAGTGAATTTGACATCCCATTCTGGACTCTGTCCGGACCGTTTCACTCTCCTGTTCTGGGATGCCTCCGCCTTGATTATTTCTCTTAAAACTCTTCCAGATGGCAGCCAAATAGCAGCACTGAAAACAGGTCCATTTAAATTGACGTTAGTTTATTGAATGGAACAGAATTTTCTCGAATAAACTGTTTTTCATCACTTGATGGTATGCTGATTATTTTCTTGCAAACCTTTACAGTCTAGGAGTGGCTCAGGGTCACATTTTACTGCAGGTTGCACATGTATGACTAAGCATGCACCAAATAAACCTCTTGAATCTTGAGTCATGCAGACCAGGAACAAGAGCGATGAAGCGTCACGGTTACAGTCGTGTGTTTGTTTTGTTTCCACAGTATTTGCCGACTGCGACAGACTGGCAACCTGTCCAGGGTGAACCCCGTCTCTCGCCTGGAACGCAGCTGGAGATAGACACCAGCAACTCCTGACCCCATTAGGGACAAGGGTGAACAGAAAATGGATGGATGGGTATTTGCCGATAAGTGGACACAACACTTTACGCTGCAGGTTACATCTTCTCTGGTCTTGGGGGCAGGCGTATTATTGTTAATTTAAGTGTTCTCGACGTGCATTTCAAGAACATGCAGCCATAAACACTCTTACAAATGGGAACGAGGGCTTTTGTTTATATAATTTGGTTGAAAGCTTCGCACAATTTATTGCATAAAATCTTCCTTCAGGGCATGGAGAGCAGGGAAATTAAACGTGGCAACGGATTTATGTTGAGTGTCCGTGTTGGTGTTTTGGAGCGAATTAGACACAGACAGCTAGCTGAACATGAGGCAAATCAAATGTGAGGCCTCTTATTTTCCCCCCATGTTTACCTCTCACATATTAATTTTGGGAATTTACCCCAAGTAACATTATGTTTTGAAGCATCACTGGCTGCGTGTCGCTGCAGTGCAAGAGACAATATGATGCGCTGCGAGGTTGTCACGCAACATTTCCGGGAGCTGCAACTGGACGAAAAGTTGCAAATACTTTAAGACGGACCTCATGGGGGCAAAGCCAAAGAAATGTCTGCTTTGGAAACTGTGGAAAAAACAAGTGGGTGGAAAAAAAGCAGAATAAATTCTGTGGGCATCAACATATAAAGCATCAATAAGGCCAAGAGAGAGTCGGAGAGATGTACACAACGTTGGTCTAGAGACTTGTACCATCATCATGGCTGCTCTCACACTTTATTTGATAAAAGACAAATAAAGTGACAAAAGTTAAATCATAGCACCTAAAAAAAGAAAGGGAAATGGACCTTCCTTCCACAAGTTTGTAGAGAATAACACACAAGAAAACTATTAGAAGAAGATGTTAATGTGCTTCTTTAGCCTCAAGAAGAAAACTATGTAAAAATTTCAAACTATTTTGCAGTTCAGTTTGGTTTGTAGCCCAAAGATGCACCACATCTGCCCTAAACACACATGCCTTCCTCCAGACACCAGTCTATAAATGAGGCCATGTTAGCTATTAGAGAATCTGATGCTTTGTTGAGCGTGACCAAAAACAAGAAACTCTGTAGATGAGACGAGGCCAGTTGGGAGAGCGATCCACCGATTTGCAGGCAAGAAAGAAAACTGATTTCCCGAATGATGTTTTATGTTGTGGACCGCAGCGTTTTTTTCTCTTAAAGGAAATCAAATTGCCAACTGTTGTGTTTCTTAAACTGGAAGAAAGACAATAAAAACAGTGAGGAGAAGGATTAATAGTATGATTTTTATAGCACATTATTTATTCGTTATTATAGAAAAATCAAGGTCAATGGGAGAAATCCCAGCTGCAGCACTGAAGAGAGATGAGAATGAAGTGGGACCGCATGGGAAGACAGTGGCCAGGCGCCGTGTTCCATGATCCACACAGAACTTTCTGTTATTAAAATAAAACAGAGTCTGCCTAAATATTTTACTCTCTGATATATTTCCATTTAAAAAATTTTGACGGCATCTGATGCAGCTACAAGAAAATGTGACCAATAAAATATTCATCGTTTTGTCAACATTTCTACATTACAGATAGCGGGCGAAAGACATAGATGGGGGGGGGGACAAAACACAATGGCCCTTAAACTGACCCTTGTGGCCCTTCAGCCATGGACCACTGAGTTGGTTTCTGAGCCTGACAAACTGGAGTCTTTCACATTCTAACATTCAACCCTCGCTTTCGTCTGCTAAAAAGAAATTTATCAAAGTCTGTCATTTTCCGATGACTGTATCAAAAGGCTGCTCACCCTGGTCTGGGTTGGCATCAGTCGTTTTCTCAAACGACTGATGAGAAAACGACTGACATCACAGCTGTTTCAGCTGAACGTTCTTCCCCCGTTCTTGAATCCAAGATAAAGCTGAAAAAGAAAAAAAAAAGAAAAACCCAGGTGAATGACGATGCTTGTTAGCCGTGAGAGCAAATCCTACTCTCCAGTCAATGTACTGCAGAAGGGCACGGTGTTATTGTGCATGTGACCAAGGCAGAAACATCTCACTGTGTCCTAATGGAGGGAAGGTGCCTGTGTGTGTGGGCGTGTGGGCGTGGTTGTGTGTGTGTGTTTGTTTCTGTCTGCACAGAGAACACATGCTCCCTGTCTGCAGTACAGTGTTGAATAGTACCTCAGCTCACCCTGTGGATGCATCATAGATGATCACGGGAGGTGTGAAAATATGCTTTCTGTAGTGTTTAGCCTGGTAACAGAGGCACCTTCAAGCTTTATCAGCCATTCAGCCCATTAAAGGGAGACAGTCAGGCTGCTGGGGAGTTTTGTGTCTTCATGTTTGCGCCAGCAAACAGGCTAGAAAAAAAAGCAAACACTGGAGCTGCCTGAAGAGCTCAGAAAGACGATTACAGGGTTTATACGAAAGATTTGGCGTTATTTAGCCACTCATGAAAGGTTTTTTTTTTTTTAATTATTTTTTTTTTTTAATTATCATTAGCACATTTAAGGCGGACATCATTTCACCTTTTGGCAAATTGAGTGTGGACTTTGACCAGGTCACCCAAAAAACTAAATTTTCCTTTTATTAAAATGTATTTATTTTTATGATACCAAACCGTCTGGATCTCACAATCTGAAAGACCGAGGCTGCACAGTTTAGCAGTCGTGCCTTGAAACCAAAATGTCCAGGGTTGAAATCCTGGCCTGGGTCTTTCAGCATGGAGTTGCCATGTTCCTGCCATGCATGCGTGGGTTCTCAAAAGCTTCCTCCCACAGTCCAAAAATATGCCTTTTAGGTTAAGTGTTCTCTACAGTATAATTTGTCCTTAGGTATGAGTATGTGTGCATGATTATTTGTTTTGTGCATCTCTTTGCAGCCCTGTGAAGGACCTGCTCTAGGTGTGCGCTGCCTCCTACCCAATGACCTCTGCAGAGAGTCACCAGCTCCCCCACAGCCTTGCATGAGTAAAGGCTCACAAACAGTTGAGTGGAAGAGTTGGGCAAATCCTGGCTCGGTTCGTTCTACAGATATCCGTTCAAAGGTAATGGGACTGCAGCCAACCTCCCAGAAGGAAGACACTCAATGAAAGGTAACCCAAGGTCAAGCAGAAGGATCGTGCGGATGTCAGAATAACAGCCAAGAAAACCATTAAACTGAATTCTCTCTCTCTCTTCACTTCATCCATCACATTTTGATCCATAATGGGCTCCATGAAAAAAGAACCACACAAAAAAACATACACTGAATGAATACTGAAGGGTCCACTGGTGAATACAGACTTCTTTTTGCGAACTTCAGACACTACTTGGTAAATATTTACTATTTGTCCAAATCATATTGCCTTTCCACACGACTTAATTGCCCTCTGTTGTTGGAACTGAATTATGTTAGTTACAGTTATAGCTCTGCTCCATGAGCTTCTCATCCATCCATCAACCACTTGAGATAAGAACCAGTTGCTTCCTCCAAGACCCAGATCTGGATGGTTAAATAAAATGGATGACGCCTCTTTTGGTTTGAAGAGTTTCTGAGATTTATAAGGCACTGGGAAAAACCATGACTAGTATGAATCGGCCAGGTCGAGATGGTTAAAACAGTTAGAAAAGACTATTTACAAACATGTTGTTCAAGCAGTGGTTGGGTGTTGCCTGGTACCTTGATCAGTGGCGAGGTTCTGGCTAAGAATCTGTAACGTGATGTGGGCAGATGTTTTCATAATGGTCGGTAGATGGGACAAAGATTCAGGACAACTTTGAAAGCAGCCTTGGGGTGTTTTCATCCCTTGTAGTTCGGTAGACTTGGTTTGCTTAGGAATGACAACACTTGCACCTGTGGTGGCGCTGCGCCAAGAACCACTGAATGAAATGACACAAAAACCTCAGAAGAAGAAATTCAGGGCAACTTCCTTCTTGACGAAGTGGCATCTCATTTTAGCAGCTGAAGTGCCTTTACTTCCTCTTTACTCCATGTCCGACCACAAACCCTTTCTCCCGCTGACACTAAACACAATCATTTGTTGTGGTTGTATTTAACCACTTTCTGCATTTGGAGCAGTATCCAGTCTGCTTGGCATTCACATATGTATTCGGATCGCACCGCAGTTCACTTCAACCAAGCCCAGCCGTAGGTTTATAGGCAGTCCAGAGTTTGCTTTCACGATTCCCCAAACAAACCAGATTTCATAGGGACACAAATCAGAGTTCAGATAAAGCGGACTAAGCAAGGCTGGTGTGAATGTACCCTTAATTTATTGGGGTATTGATTTCTCCAGTGAGAAGGAGAAAGATGCTTTAGAATTAGTTAGGCAACAAATTAAGAACAGAAGAGTGAAAGGAGCCAACGGAAGAAAAGCCTTTCGTTTTACCCAACTGGCTTGTGCAATCATTTTCCTTGTGGATTGAAGCCCATGGAAGAGTGTGGTAATGAGGAGATGAGCAACAGACTGCTAAATAAGCTGACTGGGACCAGAAAGGGCCACCCGGGGGAGCCAAAGAGTCATGGGACTGAAAGGAAACAGCCTGCTGGGGAGACGGAAAGAAGAGACGAACCATTCTGCCAACCGGGATTATGACATTTCCTAAGCCACCCGTAACGATATAGTGCAAAAATATAATCATGCTGCTGAAAGCACATTCTATTACATGTATCCTGCAGTGTAATACAGTACTCACAGTGCTCTAAAAAGCCAGTAATGTTACACTAAGTGCTAATGCAATGGAAAATTTTCTTACGTGGAGTCGAGGGATTTCCTCCGAGATGAGAATAACCATTATTTATGCCAGGCTGATAGCAAAGAAACATATGCACAGATTCAAGACCAGCTAATTATCGGCTCTTGGCGTAATTAAGGCTTATAGTTGAGCAAACATAATTAGTAAGCATTATGCAGATCTAATGGGTGGAATGAACAGGTGAGCATGTTTCCAGTCCTTTGTTTATTAGCTAAGGGTCTACTATAATGAGCAAGGAGAATAAAAGTTGATTAGTTATGACCTAAATGTGTCCACATTCGGCTTTGGTACAGAAGGGAGGATGCAAAACTGTGGCTGCACAATCGAGTGTTCAGAGTCGGTGTGGGCGTCGAGGTGCCTGTGTTAAAACGGAGAAACCAAAACCGTCACACGGCGCCTCTCATTCTCAGCCGACGGCACGTCTGAAGATTTATGCCGGACCAAGATAATGCCGACACCCTCACTGCAGAGCATAAGCAATCGAACTGTAACTAATAATGTCATGTCTTATTGGCCTGTGGGGGGAAAGTCATTGATCACGGTGTGAGTATTGACGGCGCAGCTTGTTTATGATCGGACATAGGTGGGCCGGGAAGCATTTGAGCTTCGGCGAGGGATCTCGTAATTGAGCACATGTCACCGTATAAAAAGAGTTTCCCCAACAGCAGTAACAAACTTGTCCAATACGATGCTCTAAAATACAACCGCTATAAATCTCATTGAAAGTATTGTAAAAAAAAAAAAAAAAAAAACAAAATAAAATGTTGTGTGTGTGTAGCTGTTTGGAAATCAGAGTACAGCCTGCAAAAAATGGCTGACAGAGAGAGAAAGAAAGAAAGAAAGAAAGAAAGAAAGAAAGTTCCTTTGAAAGTAAGGCGTAATTAAAGCAGTTTATCATTATCTTGAATAAAAGCATTTTTGTCCTTGCTCATTTCCCTCATGAGTATAACAAGTCGGCTCATGGGGGGGTGGAGATGTGCCTAATTTGTCGTGAAGATTTCATTCCTCTGGAGGTGGCCGCAGCAATGTGAGATGAAAAGATTCGTTAGGATTCGTTAAAATTCAGCCACATTTTAATAAACACTGCTTGTTGTAAGCAAATGGCATATTTGCCATGGGCCCAGAACTGATAATGTTCCATTTAAAGGAGTGATAAAGAATCCGTACGTCATGTAAACACACACAAATCTTAGTGAAAACCAAACAAAATACTGTAGCAACCAATAGTGGTCGTAAAGTGAAATGAAAATACATGTTTTTTTAGAAAGAGACAAAAACGTTTCACGTAGTTAGTCTATAGGTCGGTGAAATGGATTTCAAATTCTGTCGCAATATTTTGTGGTAGTATTCTATTTGAAATACGTTTCTTTAGGTAACCAGTCACACAAAGAAATGTGATTTCTATCACTAGACTGGACTTAGTAAAATGCATTGATATGTCTTTATTGCTCTCAATGAACAGTGTAGAAAACAGTAAAACTAACAATCTGGAGAATATGGGCAGCTGTGTGAAGTTTTAAACATCATTAATTGGAATTTATTGTGAAAACGCTAAACCTAAATTCTTATCGCGGTGAGAAATTGATCGCAATAAACGATAAATGCCCTTCTCTATTTTAGCCCCCTTTAAAGTATCGCTGGAAAACACATGTAACGCTCCCCACCCCTGTTAAATGCTTAATCCAGCAAAATGTGGCTCTTCAAAGTATAAACTCAGTATAACTGACTACAAATTAAAACCACTGTTCAGATTTTTATTAGAAAAATTAAACCATCTGTCACTTTGCTTTCATTTTTCAATTATACACGGCTGTGTTTTCGTCTGTGATATAAAAACCCTTTAAAATACATATAAGCTCATTGCTTTGGGTAAAAAAAAAAAAAAAGATTAAATACTTTTGCAAGTCCTTGTATGTTCCCCTGGAATTTGGTTTGAAATCAATTTTTTTTACTCCCGTTCTATTCAAAACTTAAATTCATCCTAAGAGATGAGCAAGCCCCTGGTCAGGAAACGCTCTCTTCCAGAGTTAAATGCTAAACCTCCTGCCATGATTTCAAAAGACTTTGATCGCCACCACTCAAAGAGTCCGTGTTGTTACGAGCAGCCGGGTTGACCTTGCACCACCGCTGGAACGGAAAGCCCTCCTCCACACTTACTTCAGGGCGACTATTTCAGGAAGGACGTTGCAGACGTTCTGGGTCGCCGCCGAACAACGAGATACACCGTTTCTTTACTCCAAGCGCCCGACTTCGCCTCCAGGGTCAAAGAATCCATCTGTTTTCTGGTCACATATTCAATATACGGTTGGGTTTTGTAGCGTCAGCAGCCTGAAACGGCGCACAGCCGTGCCCCGCAGGAAATGCATCACCGCAGCTTTTGTTGAAGGCTTCAGGAGGAACGTGGAAGGGTCCTGATTGTGTTGCACACAAAGGGCGTGTGCTGGTAGACATTAAAAATTTTTTAAAAAAAGACGAGGCAGCGAAACAGAGATTATTTCAAAAACATCAACACAACGTCTGGTCCCTCAAACGCCGACGCACATGGTGGATTTTATTGTTCGGCTAATCTGTCTGTTAGTTAGCAAATGTTTAAATTACAGGAACCCAGATGACCTAATTTATTTACAATTTCCCCACCACGTAGTTCAGCCTGCACATTAGGGAGATGAAAATGATCCTGATATGATTAGACAATAAATCTGTCAATTCAGGCCCTGCTGTTGCAATTGCAGTGCTGCAGCTGTGCCAGCTGCCATAGCTTACAATTTACACCAGTTGGTTGTGTTACAATAAGGGATGAATGAAAGGACTGGTTCCATTACCAATTAATCAGTAACATCCTGATCTCTTTAATGTAACTGCTTCATATTAGACTTTTAAGTTTCATTTTTAATGAAAGATACCTTATAGGGTACACTGAGAGTCCAATAGTGTCCCTAATCTTGATTTCATATTAGTCCTGAAGTTATTGTTTTACTGATTTGAATCTAAATTTGATGCTGGAAAAAAAAAAAAAAAATCCCTTTCCAAAATATATATTTTATCACTTTAATTTACAGCCCAAAAGTTCAAGGTTATCAATCCAAACCGATTCGTCTGGAAGGTTTTACAGATCTTAGCCAGGTCTTGATGGGTGTCTTTTGGGAAAAGAAAGAATTAAAGATAAAAGCTGTAAATAAGGCCGGGGCTTTAACATGGCAATTGTGATTCATTCGTTACATGGATTATAGGAGCGACTTGTTAGTGTAAAGTTGGTAAAAACGTTTAAATGTCAACGTTGCGACGACTTCCTGAAGGCGGAGTTTCAGAAAGACCAGGAGTTTTTAAAGAGACAGAGGCCCAATTTCAAGGTGTTGAACATCAAAGACAAATTTCTTTTAAATCATGATTGATGTAAAAACAAATACATTTTTATATCGACTGTAGGTAACAGTTACTTATTGTGCTATAAAATGGCACTATGTGGCTGGAAAACACACAACACTGCCCTTTAATATGCAAACAAAAACAAATTCAACATCATGAATTATTTTTGAAGCCATTGTGACAACCAGAATGTCAAGACAATATTTAATATTCACGATATTAAGTGGTTCTCCCAACATAAATAAATAGTTGAGATCAGAAATCTCTTTGAAAAGTTAGACCTGGTGCAGACAGCAGCCACAAAAACCCAAACTATGCATATTCATGAGGTGCACAACATCCATGCTTAATTAACAGATATCCTTTCTACCTCCAGAACACAGAGCAAACCTCTCTGACCACGCCACCAGCTCCATCTACCTGTGTGGACAGAACCCCGGTGGGTGGTAAATACCCTCATCTGCTCTCCCTGCTCCAAATGCCACTCCCCAGTGTGAGTAAGCGCTGAGGCCGGGGCCTGTGTACATTATTAAACCCAGGCCAATGCATTTAAAACCCCCCTCCAGACTCATTCTTCCACATTCTTTCTATTTAATCCTCCTCTCCTCTTTTCCCCTCTCTGTGGCAGATCCATACTCAGTGGGACACAAGATTTGCAAAGAAGATATTTCTTGCCAGAACACGAGGCGTATTGTTTCTCAGAGGTCTGTTGCTCACATTCTCACTTAGCTCTTTTCTCCTACGTATCAGTAGGAGATACGTAGGATTCACTATTATGGTAGTGAATCCTATTCACTATTATGGTATAAAAGCGCCTCTGTAGAGAAAAAAGAGAAGAAGAAGAAGAAAAAAAACTATTGCTTTTAAAGAGTCTTGCTGGAAGTCGGCGTCGCGCTATTGAAGGCCTGAATGCTTCTGAACAAAAAAAACTTTTGGCTTTTACCTGCACAGAACTGATGACCCTTCATATGAAAAATTAAAAAAAAATGCTTCATTTTTATTTTTTGTTTTGCTTTCATTAAGAGTGTAATCTGCAAGCTTTCTTTTGTGCCAGAGTTTAGTCTCATGTTTTTGTCCACTTCTACCTTCGGCTGTGGAAGAATCGTTTCGTCAGCAGCAACAGACAACGTTTGTTTGTCCGTTGAACGTGAAGCAACTCTTCTACCATTTGGTTTTGCTCCTCTCTGTGTATTTACTCTCCTCTGTTTGACAGATATCGTCATAACGACTTGAATCATTTGACTCTGTAAAGTAAGCAGAGAGAGCCCTATGGTGAAGCAGTGACAGGAGGCCATTGTAACACAACAATGACTGAAATTTCACACTGCTGTCTGTTTAATATCATTAAAGCAAAAGCATACTCTACAAGAATAGAAGAATTTGGTCAAAACATTGACTTTATTGCCCTTAATGCACTTTGTGGCCACATTAGCAGTCATTATCCACTTGGAAAACCCATTTGCACTTGAACCTTGACCCCTCGCATTACTGGGTGACTGTTAATGTTACCTTTCTGGCTGATGCCTTCAGATGTTCTGTTCAATATTTCCACATAAGTTCGACATCTATTCTATAAAATGTACTAATATATTCATATTTATGTAGCAATTTTCCAAGAATAATAACTAATCAATACTCATCTTTTTTTAATTTTTTTTTTACGTCAAATATTGTATTAGTGTGTCATTTATTTTGAAAAACTGGTTTAAAATTCTACATGGCCCATGCTGTTCCGCGGATTCACTCCATAGATTGATGTTGGTCCAAGTACCGACCCCTGAGGAACTCCACAGTTTGTAACACTGCTATCTACTGTCCATCTCTGCCACAGTGGTAGAGTGTTTCTTCTGACAGAACTGAAAATTAAGATAATTTTCTTTTTAAGTAAGGTTTTGTTTCTCAAAAATCACAGGATTGTGGTCTTACTGAGTGATTCACTCCCTTTCCTTCTATGAAACATCGCTTCTGCTTCTGTTACTGCTATTATTTTTTTAGATAATCTAGACAGTTCTCCTTTCACATCACCAAACTAGAGTAGTTCAGTTTTAAAACAAAGACACAAAACTGGGGGAAGGTGGGAACGTTTTATGTTGTGCATCACATCTCTAACAGATGTCAAAACCTTGATCCATTTATTTTACAGAAACGCCATTATTCTGCTTGTTTACACAACGGTAGGAACACACAACGGGTGGTCAACCTTATTTTTTGGGAGGCGACACCTTAAATACAAAAAGTCCATTCGTCCAAGTTCAACAATGCACGTACCAGTCTCTGCTCTGAAATCCACCACTATGGTTTTAGTCTGTCAAGAAATTGGTTTTATTTTTAAAACTATGTGAGCAGTAATTTTACAGGCTAACACCTTAATGTAAAACCGCCACATTTTTTGCCATCATGTCCTGGTGATGAAGACGTCATGTAAAGAAGACTGCTCACCAAAAAAAATGTATACATAAAATAAAAGAATTCTGTACAGTGTACCCCCAGAGTGTAGTAATTCAGAAGATGACTTTAAATAAATTTGATATTTCTAAATAATTAGACTCCCCGTCTAGCAGGGGAACTTGACTGATAGAATATCCTTTGGGAAAGACAGACAGCACCTGTGAGTCGATGTCTTACTGGATCATGTGTCCTCGGTCCTTTGCTAGCCGAGGGGCTTGACAAACCGCGTCTCACACGTCAAGTGAGACTGTAGGCTCGTCTAAAGCGCGCTGCTTCAAATCAGTCCTCTTACAAGCGGATCAGATTTTGACAGAATGTCACAGAGGAGGAAAGAATTAGGGGCAGGAAAGACACATTATCGGGGTCCATCTGAAAGTTGAAAGAAAAACAAACAAGTATAGAAGAAAAAGACAGAACCTGTTCACTTAACTTCTGTGTGACTCTGTTGTCTTTGTGCTTAGTGATCTGCAGTCATGAGAGGCAGTCAGTCAATGAGAAAAAAAAAGAAAAAGAAAAAAAAAGCCCTCTTGACTGTTCTATGCATTTGTTTCTTGTACCATTTTCTTATTATTACGATCAAAATGGCTGAATTTCCGTGTTTCCTGTTCAAACAGGTGAGAGGCTGGTGGCTGTTGGCCCATGTCTATTGCCGTCTCCCTTTATATTGCAGCACTGTACACAGATTACACATGCTGACGTCCCTCAGTCTCATGTATCTAATTGCTGTTTGTGGCGTCATTCATCTTTCTAATCAGCCTCTAATCTTTCTAAGCTGCATTTCATATTTATACTCTTTCATATTTGGTACATTTGAGAATTATTCATGTATTTCAGCAGTTCAATTCAATTAATGGCACACATTATATAGATTAATTAGACAGAGACTGGTGTTATCTTTTGTTAATTATGTGGATTTTCAGCGTTTCAGCGTTAATTGAAAACATGACATGTAAGATTAGAAACACTTTCAGTACAGGCCCAATAGAAAGTATTTTAACCTTTAACCTTTGTTTAAGGTTGTTATTTTCCAAACACATTTTTAATCAGACAAATGAGTCTCATTTGTCTGATTCTATATATTGAACATGACTGTTACTCAGAATGTCCACATGTTAACAAAATTGTTATCACCCCTCCTCTAATGACTAAAAAGCCTTCAGTGGACATGGAAATAACAAAAGTAATAATAAATAAAGAAATTTGCTTAAAATTGGTCAATGAAAATCCCACACTGCTTTTGAAATATGGTCCAATGGAATAAATTAAAGAAAGCAAAACTAACGAAGGCCTCGTGAATTAAGTCAAGTATGATGAGCTCAACCCTGAACTACTTCTTAGGGTTAGGATAAATTATCTTATAAAATAAACATAAAATAAATAAATAACCCCCTTGGGTTTATGTTTCAGTGCTATAGCCTAATTCCTGAAATGCACCTGGACACCAAACATCTAAAGGAGTAAGGCATCAGAGTTTTAGTTTCCAACAGTTATTTTCTTATTCCATTCTTTTGCATTTGAAATTTTGCTACCAATTGTACGAAAAACCCAAAGTGAGCGGGGCAAGACATGATCCAAGGAGGAGAGAGAACAGGCACTGCCTCAGACCAAGCACATGGTCTTCGTTTGCCTCAGCTTGGAAATGACATTGCCAATTTGCATTGCCTGTCGTGGAGTGTTCCCTCCAGATGATTGAGATGACAGCGTTCGGCGTGCCCTGATTGCACCGCAGTCCTCCCCCTGCCCCTTCCCCACAAAGAGAAGCGCGAGTGAAAACATCACTGATGCAGGAAGTCAAAACGTTTACGGATTTCATGGTGGATTAGAAACAATTTCTCTGCTCTAACTGAAGGATATTTTGGAGTGCCTTCGCCGCACTGAGGAATCTAATTTAGCGTAACAAAGGCACACGGGACGCACCTTCAAAGAATTCCTGCCTAATGTTGGACCGAAAGCCCCTTCTCTTTTTTTTTTTCTGGGGCACATTTGTTGCAAAAATAATTTCCCCACAAACATGCAAGTGCTTACAGCACGCTTATTACGGTGGGCCCCCCCCAGTGATATGTGAGCGTGTTTGTGTGTATGCCTTTGTTTCTTGTGTGCAGGCACAGTCTCTTACATTATTCTACTCCTATCATGCAGAAATTGCCTGGACAGCCATTTGGCTCGCACTTGCGATCCATTTGTAATTCGGATAGAGGGGCCATGACTGCTCGGGCCTCGGGACAGCAGCAAAATCAATTGGGTAGAAATGACATCTGCCAGAATCTGCCGTTGGAGCGCTCGTAGGTACCATAAATGAAATCACAAGCTCTAATTGTGTGCTGATTTATTCACTTGTCTGAGTGCATCGCCGTTGTTCCAGCAAGTAGCCCTAGAGCCTTGGCTGTGTGCTTGGTCATACATAACACATTTATTTATTTACCCCATCCCTTCTGATTCATAGCATCACTGGGGGATATACCGGCCAACCCATCTCCGGCGGGCCCCGGGGGGGGGGGGGGGGGGGGGGGGGGGGGGGGGGGGGGGGGGGGGGGGGGGGGGGGGGGGGGGGGGGGGGGG
>CAEGAD010035534.1:0-51801 GCA_903067055.1 Poeciliopsis paucimaculata | reverse complement strand
TATATATATTCTTTTTATATTTAAGGGTAAACTGACTAGCTATAAAGGACATTTCAAATCTCTAGGAGTGCCATAAACTGAATTGATAAAAAGTAGGGCAGTCCATGAACTTTGCTTTCAGTTTCTAATATCCTGCATGCTGATGTGAGTAAATATTTATTGAGTCACAGTTACATTGATTCTGTGACCAGAAACAATGTATGCATGTGTGAGATGTATAAAGTGTATGAGAGAAGTAAATAAATTAGCAGGCATGTTTAATTAATAACCAGATAATAAACAAGCTATTCTATAAATAGGCCCAGATTATGGTTGGGAAATGATCTAGGCCTTCAATAGTTCAAAAAGGTTCAAGAAGGGTTTGTTTGTTTTTTGTCACTTTCTGAAGCAATCGTCACCAACAGCGACACAAAAATGACTAGTAATGATGGGATACAGAAGCATCTTTTTTAAAATGTACAAAAGTTCAAGCTGCGGCAATAGCAGTGGGAAAGTTATGGTGAATTACATCCTATATTCTTGTGTGGAAAATTTAGCACTCAGGGGCAACAAAGATACAAAAACTGCATTGCCGTTCTGCTGAAAAATTTATTTATTCTTCTCTTTTTAATATTTTCTTCTTTTGCTCTTCTGACTAAATAGAGTTCAAATCCGTCGCCCCACAAAGACTGCAGTGACAATTTCATATTGCTCAGTGGAATTAGAAAATCAGCAGGGGACATTTAACCAGGAATGGTAACTCCATTATGGTCTGCATAAAATGAGCAGCAGAGGAGAAAGGAGGATCCCTCTTTGATTTATTTATTTATTTCATTTTTTTGTTTTCAAAGGTCCAGCCTTAAATCATTTGCAAGACTGTCAGAGCAATAATAATGATCTGTGCACCAGAACCAATGTTTCCCTACATATAACAGCATGTAACTGGTGCAAACACAGAGATGAGGGAAAAAAGATTTGGAAACAGAAGCAGACACATGAGAATGGAGACTTTACTTTTGAATTTGTTGAATGGTATGTTCCATCTGAAAGCTGAAAGTCTAAAAGTAGAAATAAGAAGCATTTTGGTAGAACAGCAGAAATTTTTCAAAAGAAAGAATTATTTCAGTAAACGCCTTTGGGAAGAAGGAAGCACTGAACCATAAAGTTGTAATTAGCAACAACAGCAGCTTAAACTTTTTCTATTTTTTTTTTTTTTACAAAATACAATTTATATTAACATTAGCTCCATGTAGCTAGTATTATAGTAAAGTTTCTTATTTTAATATTCTTTGCTTTGTTGGATTTTTTTGAAGAAATAAAACTTATAGAAGAAATTTAAAAGATAATCAAATATTATGTTTAATTTTTACAGTTTTAAGAAAGTATAGAACCTTCCTTAAATTACAAAAACAAATCTATTGACCAAACAAAAACAGTAATACCTGTTCGTAATATAAAAAATGTTGATCTCTTTTAAAATTAGAAGTAACCTAGATTCATATTTTTGTTGAACATTGGGTTGAACTTTAGCTGCTGCAGTTGAATGTTACCAGTTTCAAATGTATAGTTTGTTACAACCGCCTCACACACTCCTGCATTTGAGTATAAAACCCATTTCACTCAAACAAAAGCACCTGTGGTGAGTCAGGAGTTGGAATTGTAAGCTTGACAAGGAGTCATCGATATCGTTTCTCTGATTTGCATGCATGACTCATTTGCAGTGTGGACACAGAGTGCAACGGGTCTCCTTTGCTCTGACTGCTGGCGGCAGTATCGTGCAGGCCGACTGTTTCAGACTCACTGCAGAAGATACTCAGAGCCGCTCACTCGCTTAGGTCAAAACCAAGCTGCATCAGAACAATCAATGCTTCACTTTTGTACAAAACAACGGTTGCTCCGTTTTCAAAATGTAACATTGCTTAATGCATTTTGATTAAATTTGAATTGTTGAACAGTGAATCTTTTCCCTACACTTGGTCATGCCACTCAGTGTTTCTTTGTAACGCCCACTTCATTAGAATTTTTCAAAATTTGTCAGAGACTGTCATCTCTCAAAGCAAAACATCTTATTTTTGAAATTAAAAATAATGTGTCAAAAGTTAGCTACCACCTTGTCAGTAATCAGTGATAAAATCTTTAGCAGAATTATAGCAGTGAAAATAATCTTGTTATTACTGTCAGCTTTTTGCATGTTTACTTTGGTACTTTAATGATTTATCTTTGGTGATGAGATACAAGTCTTTGATATCTTCCTTGCCATTGACTTAATCTTTAGCTTCCTCCAGAGAGTCAAGTCAGGATTCTGGATGAGATGCTCCAAAAAGTTAATAATACCTTATGTCAGTAAAATCAGTATTTTAATAATATGTCTGTGGTGTTTACGCCAAATGGAAAACTGAACTTTGGCTTGTGTTGAACAATAGTTTTCTTCTTGCAGTTCTCCCAATAAAGTCCAGTTAATCTGTAACGATCACAATTCTCTAATGGATTTTTCACATGATTTGTGTATATCTGCTGTTTCATCAGAGTATAGGCTTCTGTTTTTCTTGTCTAATTATTGTTCTCCATTCCAGGACTGTTAACTTAGGTGAATGGTCATGTCTTGGTTGATCTTTCGTTTTGCCAGAATCTTTTGATTTTCGGATGAGGGACTAAACACTGCTCCATGAAATGTCCCGACATTTCATGGAGCAGTCCTGACTTACTTTAAACTTCTTCACAGTGATAACTCTGATCAGTCTGCTGTTTTTTGACCTTTGTTAATAGAACAGCTGTGTCTTTTTCACACCTTTTAAATTGCTTTTTGATATTTAAAAAATGAAAATAGATTCATTTTGATCTCTCTTTATTCAGGTTTGTCCATTGAGTTTGAAATGCATTAACATAAAATCTTCCTATTGTACCTTTACATGTGCAGGAACATCACATGCACACACACACAAAGATCCCTTTACACAGTGTTTCCTGCAGGTCCAGACCTGAATGTCCCTTCCGGTGTAATTTAATTTGCACTCCCATAATTCTCTGCTTCTCTGGTGGCTGTGTCTCCAGGGCTCCGTCTCAACATGTTGATCTCCTTCTTCCCTCCATCAGTGAGTGTTCGTCTCTTGCTTTCACATCCTCTCCCATCAGTGTCAGCTTGGAGAAACCACATCACACTTACACACACACGCACACACACAAAGTATTTCTCTCTCTTCATCGTCCCCATCCATGTGAGGAAGAAGATCTTTCCTTCAAGGCTTTTGGTTCATCTTTCACGCTACCTTTCTAAAATTGTGGGTGTCGAGCCTTTTCTTCTGCTGGAGTAATTGATAATGATCTAAGTTAAGGTTCTTTCCTTCCCATCAATTGCAGGCTTGACCACAAAGATTTCTCTGTGTTCGCTTATAAAATCATTTTTTTAATCCTCAGTGAATTAAATAAGCTTTCACCATTTGCACACTACTATTTGTCTGAATGCTCATTTAACTTAGCTGTGTGGGATTATGTGTTAACTTCACACTATACAGCTGAGACTGTCGCTTATTCTGGTCTGTGGTCATTATGCTTTGGCAAACAGCAACAACACATGATGGCACTGTAAAAATTTGGAGATCAATTCCAACAAATGCAAAGGTGAAAAAGAAGAACTGCTTAGATCTAAGCAAAGTCAAATCTTGGAATGGCCCAGCCAAAGTTCAAACACACAACCAATTAAGAATCTGAGAAATATTAAAGAAATGATGCTCATGTACATACGCTCTCCAAGATTGAGCTATTTGGCCAAGAAGAATGGCAAAAGTTCCAGATGTTCAAAGCCAGAAAACTGCAAAAATCTTGAGGACATAATTCACTAGATTACACCCAAAAGCACATCAGCTCTATTTACTAAAATGGTGAAAGTGTATTTAAGTTCACACAGAGAAATTTTTGTGGTCTGAATTCAGAAAAACACTGCTGAACATAGCAGCAGTGTTATATTCAGATGAGACTACAGACAAGATAAATGAACTCTTTTTAAAATCAAAAACAGTTCAACTTCAGTATCTGAAGTGATTTTAAAAGAGTACACAGTTTTGTTTTGTTTTTTTCAAAGCAAGTAAAATGCACTTTCACAAAAAATACAGAACCTGTTTTCAGAAAGAGAGTGGAGAAATACTGCGACAGGCTGGCGACCTGTCCAGGGTGACTCCAGAAAATGGATGGATGGATGGATGGATGGATGGATGGATGGATGGATGGATGGAATGGGGAAATAATTTGAGACAGTGAATTTAAAGCTAACAAAGACATATACTTTCACTTTCAGGAATAAAATTATGTAATAGTAAAGTTTCATTATTTAAATAATTCAACTATACTTAAAAATAATTTAAATGAAAAACAGTTATTTAAGACAGAAAAAAAATAAAAAAACTCAACTATTTTGCTATTTAGATTTTTTGAATTTGTTTTTCTGTTGCTACTTGCAACAAAGAAGCTAAAACTAAAGTACTATAAATACAGTTAGTAGCTTTAAAATGGGGCTCTTAAAGTGAGTCATGTAATATGGCAAAGATAAATAACTTTATAAGTTCATCCTATTCCTGTTAAAAGAAATCTACAGTATGTATACAATATAAATACTTTCTCCTGAGTCTTTTCTTTCATCAAAATGACCCAACCAATTGTTAGCTTTAGTCTCACTAAAAGTATTCATCAAGTGTAGACATCATTGCAGCTGAAGTCCATTTAACAAGTCAGATTTGATAATAGTCTTAGTATTGACTCTTAATTATAGCAAATTTTGTATCCAAGTTGTTCACATTGCTATTGCAGCTGCAATTTGACATATTGTGGCGCTCTAGTGGCAAAGTAAAACTGGGCCAAACAATGCCACACTTTTCAGATTTTTATTTGCAAAAGAAATTTGAAAACATTTAACGCCTTCCTTTCACTTCACGCATTTTTTTGTATAGGTATGTCACTTAAAATTCCTACATTAAAGTTGATATTTGTAATGTCAGAAAACCTGAAAAATAATCCAAGAAAAATGAATACTTTTGTAAGAAAGCGCTTTCATACACATGTGCTGAAGGCTCCAGGGACCATGCAATGTGGCACAGATGACAGGCTGTCTGGCTAGCAGTAATATGAAGATCTGTGCGTGCTGCACACTTCAAAGCTTGTCACTGGTTGGATATTCGTGACCTCAGGGTACCTACTGCAGAAAGAGAGGCCAGTGGCCTCAGGAGGAAGCAACTCAACAAACAGCCACGAGCAACCTGTCAGTGGACAAATAGACAGCAAAGTTTGTGCACACTTCAAGTTATCACTCTTTACTTGTGAAGGATGTTGAAAAGATACTGTTGGCCCTGGGAGAGTTTAGTGGTTTTATAAGGTCATTTGCCTTTACATCCTTTTAGTATTGCTGCATTTTTTGTCATATTGTACAAAACGTTTTGTGATATGGGTTTCAGTTTATCCCTTTTTTCAGATACCATTTTCCAGTTTCAATCATCACCAGTCTTTCTAAAATTCCAAGCTGTCATTCTTCCATCTCAGCTTTCTAAACCACTTGTGGTCCCCTGAGCATCAGACTAATTACTTCAAAGCTTATTCTTAAGACACATTCTCCAGTATGCAATCTTTCTCTCAGAGCTATTAATACAAAATTTCTAATTGTATTCCTACTTTCAGAGACTCAGTTGTTCATATTCATACTAAAACCTTGGCTCAGTTGCAAGGATCAAAACGATCAAAAGGGACAAATGTGGCAGGAAGTCATAGCTGGCAACTTGAGTCATAGCTTAAGTTGCAGCTGGAACTGCATCTTAAAAAAATACCGATTTAATTTTATCTATAGCATCTGGAATTGAATGGGTACATGACTAAAATCTTTGTTTAGTAAATCCAAAATTGCTCATAAATATTAGAGTCAAGAAATATTACATTTTCTTGACTCTAATATGTAAAGATGTATTTTTCAATAAAAATGGTCATTATTCTAATATTTTTATTTGTATTTGTGCATACTGTGCTTGGACTTCATTATGGAACAAGATTTGGAACTGAAAGGTTTACAGTCACCACCTATATATGAGAGTTGACAATTGTTCTCTTAAGGATATATTTAATTACATGAACACTCTTGCCGAAGTACCAACATCCCTGGAAATTATTCACTTTTTAATTTATAACTATGAGCTTAACTATTTCTAGAACAGGCATTATGTCTCCAAATTCCATTGAGAAACTACAAAATGAATTATCTAAAAACAGAGTACAGTACAAAGGCTACTACAATTTGCATAAATGGGAAAACTGAAAAATATATTTTTTTTTTTTATCATTTCAAGACACCTACAGTCACTTTGGGTCAGCTGCAAAGATCTACTGCTCAGTTGGAAGAACGTTTCAACAGGACGATTATTAGTCATGCAATGTTTTGTTCAAGAAAAGTCACTAGAAGTGCACAACAAATATTTAAAACAAAGGTGCTGTGATCAAATGAGATAAAAAAAATATTTTTTGCCAACCTGTAAATGGCTGCAAGTGGTAAAAATTGTGTCTATGAGGGCAGTCAAGTTGGTCAGAGTTTATTTGGGTTGATTGATTAAGTTAAACACAGGAAGAAAACTAGCTAGAGGCAACAAAATATTTGAGATTATGGGGGAGGTTAATGTTCCATTAGGACAACAACCCTAAACACACCACCAGACCTGCAACAGACTAGTTTAGCTTAAAGGACATATATGTGTTAAAATGGCCTAGTCAAAGTCTAGGCCGTAATCTAATTGAGAATTTGTGGAAAGACCTGAAAATTTAATTTCACAGTTTAACTGAGCTTCAGCTACTGTACAAAGTAGAACAGGGAAAAAAATATCTAGATGTGCAAAACTACCAGAGAGAAAATCCAGAACAATTGAATATTTAGTCGCAGTAAACAGAGGTCCAACAGAGTATTCAATCAAGATGGGCTGAACAGAAATGCACAACACACTTTTCAAACTGTTCAATATCTACTTCATGTGTCCTATCTTTTCTACTTCAGAATTATCCACTAAATTTTATTGATCCATCTGCTAAAAGTCAATGAAGATGTACAGAAGCAGATCGCATTGAAGCAGAACCTTTCAAATATTCAGTAGATTTATTTTCTACAGGTATCTTTGATCTTCTGAAGGTAGCAGATAAAAAACATTACAAGTCATGCTTATCTTGTTAAGATATTAAATAACAAAACGGCAATTCAAAAGTTTCCAATATTGAGAATTAGGAAAGCGTTAGACATAAAAGGAGTAGTCATTGCAGTTCTAATAGGTTTGTAATTAAGAAGCAACCTTGTCAGTGTTTCATGTTTACAAATTAAAACGCAAACAAATTTTAAAACATTTTAACTAAACCAAACTCATCATCAATGAGAAAATGTTTTATTCTTGAAATGTTACTGTCAGAATAAAAATAAAGTGCAATGCGAAAGCAATTTCAACTTTTTCACATTTCACTCCGTTAAATTCACAAACTTTATATTATGCTTTAATGGCATTTAATGTATGAGTCAACATGAAGTAGTGCATAATGGTAAAATGGAAGAAAAAATATTTACAGTTTTTCATATTTCTTTTGCAGATGATAAAAAATCTTAATTGCTTTGTATTCAACTCCATTTGTCTTACCATCAATCTAAAAACCATTGCTGTCCCAGCCCAAAAAAAGCATCATAAAATTATACTGCCACCACAGTGGGAATTATGTCCTTGGGTCATGTACAATGTTATTTTTCTACCACACATATTGTAGGTAAACCAAAAAGTTACATTTTAACCTCACCTGACCAGATCACATTCTTCAACCTGTTCATTTTGTCCCCTACAAAGCATGTTGCAAATTAGAGTCCAAGATTGAAAAAGGATAAAACGTAGAAAAGTTTATCTTAAACAAATATTTTATGCACATTCCTCTGTTGGTCCCAAATGCTGCATTTCAAGCTGAACCTTGAAATGCAGCATTTCATACATCAAATATGCTTCTGAGCACTATTAAACAAATGCTAGTGTTGCCTGAACATAAAACCTTTTCTTCACCCTATTGCTTTTTCAGTCAGTTTATGTTGCTAAAAAACTTTATATTGCATCACCTCTTACATCATATAATAACAATACAAGAATACAGCACACAAATGTGTCTGTTGCTCTTTAATTTCCTCTAGGTATTACAAAGTTCTCAACAATGTTTCATATGCGAAAAACGTATTTTCCACGGGGAGAAGGTTTTAGAAGAAAGTTACAGAGAATATGAGAGTGAAAACCCATAACTGCTCCTTCAAGCAGCCTCGTGTCTTTGTATTGTCCAACAGAATGGTCTTTGAAGAAGCAGTAGCTTCTGGAGGAGGTCACAAAGGTCACATGTACACTGAAACAGATTAACAATTCAGACTGAAATAAAGGGGCTAAAGGGCTAATGTAGCTCAGCCTGAGTCTTATTGTGTTAGTAAAAGCTGCAGTGCAAAAGCAGACTGCTTATTAGATGACATAATGCAAATTTGTATTTATAGATATGATAGAATACAGACTAATGGAAATAATTTGCATTTAAAACTTCATGTACAGATGAGAAAAGCATGTTTACATGCTATGGTTCAAAATAAGTTAAGAAATCTCTTCTGTAGCGACCTGAATTATTTGTTCAAACATATCTAACTCAGATTGTCAACATCCAGAGCCAGACAGATTTTCCATTTGAACTCCAAAACAATTTTTAAAGTTTTAAATCGTTTAAGCTTTTTGCTACATATGCGAGGTTGTTCCTCAGCTGAATTTCTTTCCAACCCAAACTGTTCAACATAAGAAATGGGCATACACAATACAATATAGCATATAACTGTAAGCCTATCTAAGCACTTAATGCAGTCTAATGATGCACATCATTATGTTGCACCGTTAGGCCGGGTGGCTTTTCAGCTCTACCAGAAAACTTATCTTCATTTGAATTCTTTGTTTACAATTAAAATACCAGTTATTGCGAAACGTATGTATTAAAGATGCCCTCTAGACATGCGGTGATTATTGAAAAATATTTATATGCTTAACATTTTTACCCATTTAATCATTAATTACTAAAAATCTGGATTTTATGGAACCAAAACCAAATACAGTATTCTTGCTAGGTAAAACGAAAATGACACATAGAAATTAGTGACCTACACTAGTAATGAGACAACTTTACTGTGATACCCCTAAATAAATCTAGTCCAACCAATTGCCTTCAAAACACACATAATATTATAAACAGATTCCAGCTGAGTAATTAAATCTAGCGGTTCTGTGAAATGGCACAGAGGTTCGTTAGATAATACTAGTGAACAAACAGAATCACAAAGAGTAAGAAACCCAGCAAATAGGTCACTAATAAAGTGGTGAAGAAGTTTAAAGCAGGAGTGAGGTTAGAAGACAAAAAACCAAGTCACAGATCACTGTGTTAAAACGGAATAATATGTTAAAACTGCAAACCTTCCAAGTCACAGTTTTCCATCTAAACTAGCACACTTCTCTTGGAGAGCAGTAATCAGATAAGAAGTAAAGTGATCCATGGTAAATTCTGCAGAGGTCCACACTAAGGCAAAAGAATTTGTTGACAGGATCATTATAAGCTGTGCTTGCCATAAATCTGGCCTTCATAGGAGAGTGGCAATAAGAAAATCCCGGCTGTACAAAAGCCATAAGATGATGTTTGCAGTTTGCCAAAAGTGACAGAAGACACAGCAAACACATGAATGTAGGTGAGAAGAGTCAATATGTCAGCATGAATGCATGTGTGGAAGAAAATTGAAACTCCACATCCCCTTGTACACCATACCCTCACCATGAAACATGGGTATGCAACATGTAGAATGGTTGCCTTATGTCAGCAGTTCAAAGCTGGTGGGAAGATTGAAAAAGTTAAATATGGAGCAATAATGGAAGGCAACCTGTATGAGGCTGCAAAAGCAATAAGAATTGTATTCAGCAGGCTCAACGGGACAGTGACTCTGAAGATGCAGACCGAGAATGAAATGATTTAAATCAAAGCTCATTTGTGTGTGAGTGTAGGTCCAGTCAAAATTCTGTGTCGAATCATTTTGTGTTTGTTGTGAGATTTTCTATCTGGAAATGCATTCAGATTTCGCTACAAAAACAAAAAAGAGCTGTTGAGTGTCAGTTTTTATGTTGTTTTGTGATAAGACACCAATAAAACAGACCGAAATTTGATGTTCTAAGGTGTCAAAATGGTTGACAAATACAGAAAATGTTCAATTTGTGGAATATTTTTTGCAAGGTCCAGTCCTGGAAAATTAAACAAAAACTAAAACACCTGAACTCTTATGGCGAACTCTTCTAAAGTTATTTCAATATGTTACACATTGTTACATAAATTAGTGTTATCATCTACATTGCTGTCAAACTACTTGCTGTATGTCCTCGGTTTGAAATCAAGACTTTTCCTTCTGAAACCCCTTTGCAGCATTTTGTTTCAGCACCATGGACAGTTACAACCGGACTGAGAAAACAAAGGCAAGTCTGTGCAACGATGCAGCTCAAAACAAACAAAAATAGTCTCAACTGTTATTCAGCTGATACACCTCGTTTCTTCCCGACAGCGGGCAGACTGAGCTCAAACATCAAACGTGACACAAAATGTGGGATCCATCTTTATTGTCTGATGTGTGCTGTTAATTGCGAAAGCAAGCATGGTGCACGACTGCAATGACTGTAGTGCTGCTGCTGGAACAACAGGTAAACTGGGGGAAGTGCAAATCCTGGATTAGATGCAGAAATCACAGAAGTGCTATTAGAAATATTGAAACGGTGCCCCCTGTCTCTCTCTGTCTGCTTATCTGGTTGAGATGTGACTGAATCTGAGTCCACATGCCAGACATTAGCTGTAAGGTATGCTACACAGACGGCCAACAGTTATAATAAATAAATGTACATATAAATAATACTATAATTTAAACGAAACATAAAGAAACACATAAAAGAATATTTGCAGCCTCATATGCTTACTTCCTCCAGTATCTTCCAGTATGTGCTGCAGCCATGCAGTTTTGATGACCTATAGGTACCTTGAACTTTTGAGCATTAATGCACACATGACGAATATGCCAAGCGGTTACCATGACGACCGTGACCTCCATATCCCATTTTTCCTCCAAAGTGCACGTGCGGGGTGTGCGTGCGTCCTACCTTGCACTCATCCATGCACGTCCTGACTGAGTACGCGTCCGTCTCGTACTTCTGAACCAGCAGCTCAAACTCCCTGTAGTTCTCCTCCGCCTGCCGATCCAGACGCTGATAAGCCCGGACACACTCCGCGCACCCCAGCAGATCCACCCCCATGGCCGTATCCAGGGAGCAATTCAAAACGTCCGGACTCGTAAACCCGTAAAACAAATCCAAAAGTGAGTAGGAATTACAAAAAGAAAGGTACAAATCGCTCAGATTCACGTACGCCGACTGTGTCCCCTCTTCGTCTTCGCCGGAGAGGCCCAGGCACACTGTCAGAGCGTCCGTGAAAGTGAAGCAGTCTCTGGACATGCTGTCCGGGTGACAGGTGTCCATCCGCCACAGAGGTTTGGTAGAATTCCCTATAAAAATAACATCTTGCTCTCTGGCGAGGCGGCGGGGGTCGGGTGATTTTGGGACGCGCTGTGGTTGGGGGGAGTTTGGCTTCTTCTCGCCCGCGTCCGAGATAGCGTGCCCCTCGTCCGACCGCTTGTCGCGGGTCCGCGTCAGCTTGGCCTCGGCGCAGAACCACAGGTGATCAGAGAGCAGGACGGTGATGAAGAGCAGAGAGGCCAGCGACTGTCGCCATCTCTGGGCCCGCTCCGGCTCCGTGAATGGCTTCTCGTTCTCTCGGGGTGCAGACCAGTATTTTAAGCATTCGTTATGCTGCCGACGCATCCAAACACCCCTGGTCATATTTTAGGAGAGTGCTGCCCTGGGCCGACTCCACCGCGGGGGCTCCTCTGCCACAATACTCATTGACTTGTCGGGCGACGGGCTCCGGTTGGTTCTCCTCTGCAGCGGTAGGAGGGGGGTTCCGAGCCTCCGCCGGTCCAGGGCGCTCCTGCTATCGCGCCCCGCAGCAAGTCGGTGCTATTCCGAACCAATTAACGTGCCCGCACAGATTAAGCTTCGCGCTGCCGCATCCCGGTTCTCCATGGCTCTCCGGGGGGGAACGGCGTCCTTTTTGACCGCATACCCCCACCTCTTCCCTGACGTCCCCTCTCCGGGCTTGTTCGCTTGTCAGGGGGGCGCGCAAGGGAAGACCAGCTGTTGCGAGCCTCTCGGTGCTGATGCTGCGCGTCTGCCACCGCTCGATCCGCAGATTCACTTAAAGAAGAGCCAGCAGCCCCCTCGACACAGGTAGATGGGTTTCTCGGAAAGCCTCGAATCGGTTCTCCCGGTGGCCAGTGTCATCTTGGACCTCGGTTAAGTTGCCGCCATGTTCGTCTTGAAACACTTTTTCGGAGAGCTGAGTCTGTTTGCGTCATCTCCATCGTTGTGATAGCTCCATCGTTGCGCAGTGGCAGAGCAGCTTTTTACCTGTATGCGCACCACACAAACGCAGAGGCTGAGGGAGAGACCGCAGACGCCGAAAGGTGGCAAACGCCGTTTTTTGGCAACGCGCTTTTATATTTAGTTTGATATTTCAATGTTTTGACATGGCAAGAACTAGCACACACTTATGACGAGCTCTTGCTCTTTGGTGCAGGGTGCACGCAAATCCATTTATAACCACTGCAGTTAAAAGATTACTTTTGATACATATCCAGACACACTGGGACATCAGGTACTTTGGGCAAGCATGAGTAATTTCGTCCTTGACTTGAAAAGTATGTCAAACTCAGGGTGTCAATATATTGGCCTTGGAAACATATCAGATAAGTGGCGTCACTGTGGGAGGGCAAAGAGGGAGGGTGGTGATGGGGGGGCATATAGAGGTATTGCCCAACCCTCCAGATTACCTGCAACCTGGCCAAAGAGTACTTTATAATGTGCACACTTGTTTGTTTTTTTTTAAATTAGTCTTTTTTCTTAAATATGAATTTACAACTGTAGAGAAATGTGCTCGAATTATTATTATTTTTTCTTTTACTTTTTTTTTAATGTAAGCTTTTGACTTTAATTAATAACTAACGGAATTATTAAAAAGTATTTTTACTTCAATCAAGAGGCAAATGTCATATAGAAGACTAAAGCAGAGGGGAGAATTTCAAAGAATGTATTTGTTTATTTTTGATAAATGTGGGTTATTCATACTACTAAAAAAGACTCAAAGTTCTGTGTTATGGACCAATATAATAAGGGGGACGACCATTAAGAGCTTCAGGAGCTACAACACACAGATATATCCGGGACAAAGGCTTCATTTGTTGCAAATTGTCATTTGTCTTTGGAGTTGTGTAACGCAAGTCAAAAGACGACATCAGAAGAACCCTACCTGGGGCTAAAGAGAGAACGGACTGGAATTGGGCTCAAAGGTCCAAAAATCTCTTTTGAGTGAAAAGTTAAATTTCCATTTCATTTGAAAATTAAGGTCCCGTTGTCTGGAAGAAGAGTAAGAAGAAGCACAGAATCCAAAACACGCAAGTTCCTGTGTGAGCTTCACAGTTAGTGAGGCCAGACAGAGAATGAGAAAAAGTTTAAGGAAAATGTGACAGTGCCTTTAAGAGGTGCTATAGAAGTATGCGTCTTATTTTTTAAACAACTGATCACTGTCAGTTCTTGATTGCAGGTTTGGCAAAAGAGAAAAGAGTTTTGCTTCATGTCATTGAGCTGATCTGAGTAGACAACATAAATATCACATAACAAAAGTTGTTGGAGGCAGCTGTACATATGATTGTGTAACGGATGGTTACAACTTTTGTAAAACAGGACAGAGAATAAATTTAGGATATAAATGCTTTTCCATTTTCCAATTTATTTTACTCACTATATTTCCGCACTTTCAAAAAACTGACTCCTGAGTCCTCCAGCTTGCATGGGAACCATCTGGTGGAGTCCAACCCCACTCCGAAGAATCTTAGTTTAGTCAAATATGACTCACAAACTTATTTAAAAAATAATAGCTGTACTTGACAGACTTCCAGCACCACTGATATATCACCTACTACTGTGGAAGCTTGGGGTTAACCCTGCTGTCTCTAAAAAATGCAGCTGGATTTTTATTGTATTTTGCAATATTGTATCCAGCTATATATGTTATTTCCCTGAGAATCCATACATGAAGGAGAGAGGTTGAGGGGTTTGTCTTCCTTCAGTGGCACACCATTACCAGTCCATCAAGGGTGACATTGACGAAGTTGTGTAAAGACATTGACAATATAGAACAGATTTAGCCTGCCATGTGTGTCTTTGGACTGTACAACGAAAACGACAAAGAAGAGGAGTAGTCAGGGAAAACAACGAATGCTTATGGAGAAAATTCACACTGCAAACAGAAATATGGCAGCATGGATTTGAACCTGAAATGTTTTTGTTTTGTTTTTTGCTTCAAGGCAACAGCTTGTGTTGTATTACATTCAAACCGGCTAAAGTTGCTGAAAGAGATCGTGTCCATAACCAAGATGTTGCACAGAGGTTCAGCTTGATTGATGTTTTGTGCTTATGGATGTTTACCTGTAGTGTTCAGAACTGAAAATAAAGATGCTGCTTTGGACAGCTAAGAATGCTCGAATGCTCATTCAGCACTCTTCCTCTCACATATTATGTCACTGCAGAAAGCTGTGATTATTCCTCATAGGAATTGATGTCCTACTTTGACAAAAATTGTCTATTTTTCCTTTAACTGCATAGTTGCACAGCTAATACTTTGTATTTGACCCTGAATGTGACTTTTTTGTGTGTGTGTGTGTGTGTGCTGGTATTCAGATGTGTGGATCAGTGGATTTGTCTCACCATTCTCTGTTGGGAAATATAGAGATAGACTGGATTATCATAAAATAATTTCCATATCTTTTGACTTATATCAGATCCTGCCAGTGGCAGGCATGCACAACATATGGAGAGTTGTCAGCTTCACACATACACACGCTCGTTCAGTGTTTTCTACCTGATACGTGTGTGTGAGGGAAACACACGTTGTGCAACAGCAAGAAAGAGAGAGCAAGCAGAGAGATGGAAAGGGTAGAGGAAGGGGTGGGGGGTTGCATCTGTGAGATGAATGCAGATAGCGAGCCCTTAAATCTCGAGCCATCACAAGAACAGTAGGGGCTGGCAGACATGACTCATCCACTATCCATGCAATGTGTGTGTTCTCTCTGATGCGGCATGTGTAGAATTGATTATCCTGTGTCACTATAGTGCTGCTCCTATTGTTACATAAAACGATCATTTGCACACTTTAGTATCCTTTTTTGTTGGCAATGTTTGCATTTGTTTTTACTGAATTGTGTGATTTGTAAAAAAAAAAACACAAAAAAAAAGCACCTTTAAAAGTCAGACATGGATTATGAGTCTATATAATTGTCACTAAAATCAGAAATGATCAAATAAAGAGCTTAAGCATTCTTAGCACTCACTTAGAGGTTTTTGATGTAGTTGAAACAATAAAACATAAACAATGTGTCATAAATTGAAACTGATACAGTACTGATGCTTCAGCAAAAAAGACATTTGCATTTCCTTGAGACTTTTAAACACTTTGATCTTTTCTTTCTTTCAATTTTACCACATTCCTAAAAGCTTTCCAGCTTGGGGGAAAGCGTAGAGGTGGTTGCGAGCCTGGACCTAGTAGTTTTACACAGAAATAGAGCAAGAAAAAGGAAAAATCATCTCAGTCTCAAAATGTTCACTTTGCAAATTATTCACCTACCAACTAAAATTGTCATGAAAAAGAAAATCAATGTCATTTTTTTCTTCTCAATCTTCCATAACCTTATATTTGTCACTGGGCTGTAGAGCGATGAGTAAATTAATTAATAATTATTATTGTTCTCACTGGTTTTTTTTGTGTTTTTTTTTCACTTTCAACACATTTGTATGATTATACTTTTCTGATGTTTAGCCCATTTTTTGTTTGTTTGGAGCCAAAATCAGAAATGGAACATAAATTTGACTAACTGAACAAGCCTTACAATTCATTACATTTTCTCAACGTTGCCCATTTCTTTCCTACTGCCACCATCTGAAACATTCCTTCTCAAATCTCCTTGACCCTGATTTGACTGTTTTTTTCTCTTCTAATTAAAATCTTCAGGCCATCTTTCTTTTTCCTCCCTCACTCTCTCTCTTTGTTTGGCCTTCATCGGTCTGGCATCGAAGAGGGGGAGAAAAAAAAAAAAAAAAGACAGCCACGTCACTCTTTGATTGGATGGAAGAGACACACACCCTCAGCCCAGGCCCATTGCCCTGCCTTGGATGTTGCAAATTGGCATTGAAAGTCTGAAATAAGAACCACTGAAGAATATTGGTCTGACTTAATTATTTTGATCATCATGTATGCC
Organism: Poeciliopsis paucimaculata; assembly: GCA_903067055.1. Lineage (NCBI taxonomy): Eukaryota > Metazoa > Chordata > Actinopteri > Cyprinodontiformes > Poeciliidae > Poeciliopsis > Poeciliopsis paucimaculata. Next base: position 35,372 of record CAEGAD010035534.1, on the reverse strand, counting down.
TAAATCCCTCTCACGGCGATCACGAAAGTATTTTTTTCATCAAGTCTTGTCATTTAAAACTGAACATGTCACCATGCTGTCAACACCAATCCAAGATGGATTCAGTGTACCTCACTTGCTCCTCTCCTGGTTCTCTAGTTTTGTCCAAATGTGGATGTTTGTTCTTGTATTGCTGCCCCTCGTTGATTTTTCTCCTTTTTGACCTGTCTATAATTTGGCTCATGTGGAATTTCAGTCAAGATTTAGATGCACATGAAGCTCCCCGCTCCCTTTGTGCTGCCTCTCCTCAGATGAGGGGTTTTATTCTCTCTCGGATCAATTAGCACACCAAATTGCCATTAAAATAAAATAATAATAATAATAATAATAATAATAATAATAATAATAATAATAAAAGCGCTACTGCGACAGACTGGCGACCTGTCCAGGGTGAACCCCGCCTCTCGCCCGGAACGTAGGTGGAGATCGGCACCAGCAACTCCTGACCCCATTAGGGACAAGGGTGAAAGAAAATGGATGGATGGATAAAAGCGCTAAAATCTTTGAGTGGTACATCATCACAGATTTCCTGGCTTATCATATATTCCCACTCTTCTTTCTGGATATCTGTATTCATCCAGTCTGCAGCCTCAAAGAAAATACCTGTTAGAAAGGTAATACAGCTTACACACTTATATGCTGTTTAAGGAAACCTACAGAATACAAGTACTTTTCCACACAAGTACTTTGTGTGGAAACATCTTTCAACACTATGAGTTTATTATTAATATTTTAAGTTTAATAATAGATCAAGGGTAATAGAAAAGACAAATAGATAAAGTTTGAGTCAAAGACTTCAATTGGTGTAATTTCACTTTAGATCAAGAATCTATCCGGGTCTTGATAGATCTCCTACTCTGTGTTCTGTCTATGAATTGCCACTGTAAACCAAATGTGAGAGAGGAATATTGTAAACATTTATTAGTTTTCCTGCAAAATGATCCCCACACACACAAAAAAAATCCTGTTCCTCCTTGTAAAACTATTAAGTTGATCCCTTTATTTTATTTATTTATATTTAGTTTTTTATCTACTCCTACCTACACCTCACTTTCAGATTTTTGATAAGCTTATTATTCTATAATTATTTTGTAATTCTTTCAGATCAGGCACAATAAAGTACCTTCAGAAACTATTTCTGCATCAGTCCACGTTGCTGTTCATGTTACTATTTCTCCATTATGGTTTTGTTTATGTCACGGCAGTTTACAAAGGCCTTTCTTGTTTTTTTTGCAAAGTTTGCTTGAATTGAAATTTATAATTTCTTTATCTGCATAGAAGGTGGCACCCATCTGGAATTGTTTAACTTTTCAACCCGTTTTATACTCATATGAGCCCTTGTTTGACAACATATGTTATATTATGCTGTTACCTGTTCATATAATAGACATACGACATGAAAATAATTGGGTGAAATGGATGAAATTTCAAATCATTCTTTACCAGGCTTCCTTAAATTTAAGTTATCTTACTAAGTTCCCTTAAGTTTATATTTAAATAAATGTGCAGAAATCTATAGCTATAATACATTTAGCATCCTTTAACTCAGGCAAAAATAATTTAACAACAAGGAACACCTTAAAGAACATTTTTACCATTCACGGAAGTTTTCACAATGAAGCAAAGCATATTTGTTTGGTATCTGTACACATTTCAGAAAACATCCTAAACTCTTCGTCAGCCTAAGAGTAAACAACAGAAGGCAGAGTTTACATGAGCTGCAGGGCTAATACTGAGGCTCTACACTCCAGCTGAGAAAGCTCAGGCCCTCCCAAATTGTTTGTCACCAAGCCTGTCAACAGCAACTCAAGCTGGACACAGTGTGCCTCTTTTGTTCTCCGTTTCCGAATTCATTCTCACCTGCTTGCATTTTCTGTTAAGATTTAATACAGTTTACTTGACTAAAATCAAACCGATTTAAACTAGCTGGTCCTCCTCACCTGCACAGACCTGTTGGCATCATTTGAATTCAATATTCATTGTGTGCTGTGAGTGTACATAATTTTTTATTAGCTGAACGCATTGGAGGAAAAAAAACATAGAAGACCTTGGATGAACCATTTATTGTTGCAAAAGCATGGCTAAGCCTCAGTGTGAGCAACCGATAATGAGCCTGACATCTCTAAATGCATTTCCCTCTCACTAATCTGTGCTGTCAGAAAAAGCACAGTCTGGTGAAAGGGAGATGTTGTCCCCTGGATCCAACAAAAAAATACAAAAAAAGCATGTTTCAGCCTTTGAAGAGACAGAAGTGGAGTTAAATCCTGGATAATATGAAATATGAACAGAATTATGTTTTCTAGAGCAGAAATTATTTCACCTTTAATCTTTCAGGAGTCAAATGCTCAATAATCATCTAACCGCCTAGCATCACTATTAGGATAGTGCTTGGAAAGTGAGCAATTTGTAACCCATCACAGCTACAATGCAAAGAGAAAGAAAACACTGTTTAAATGTTAAAGTCAAGATTTGAACCCACGACTTTCTGAGACAACTGCAACCACTTCACCACTGACAAGGTTTTGCATTATTCTGTCCTTTTTCCATTTTCTTCTTACATTTTTGCAATTAAAACATTTTGAAAAGGAAACATATTTTGTGGAGCTCTAAGACAAGTAACAGGCAAATAAAATTGGATTTCAGCAGTCTTGGTCAGAAATGTGGAAGGTTAGAAAAGTAGCTTTTTACAATTCCAGACTGCCATCGAGTTCAAGTTTCTATTTATCAACCATTGATCATGTCTTATCATGTGGTCACCATTTACCCAGTTAATTACACAGTAATTTTTGCCATAATATCACAAACAAAACAAGAACAGCAACTATAAATATCTGACTATTTTCAGTCTTGTCTTGAACAGGTTAACCTCACTGAGACCACAATCAATCTAATTTTCAACTGGAACCTGTTCACACAAATAACACTAAAATAAAACTAATGTAACACAAATAAGACAACACATACCAAAAACACCACAAGCAACAAGAAGTCTCCATTATCTTAGGGTCTTTAAAAGGTGCTTAAAATCTCAGACTGTGCTTTGATTTCAGAATTTGTGGTCTTGCAGAAGATCACAAACTTCTTGCATAAGAGGTTTCATCCCACATTTCTCAAAACTGAGCTCTATTTATCCTTCAAATAACACTTCCTTTGGGTCAGAACTTTGGTTGCATCCCCCAAATAGTGCCTGGGAGTTTTTGAAACATTTACATAAGGGTGGGGGCGACCGTGTATGCTAGAATCAGTTCTGTTGTTGCATTTAGTTCAAAACGTAACACTGTTAGCCATGCTTTAGAGTTTTAGGGGGCAGAAAATGCAAAACTCTAATTAGCCAAAGTACTGACATATAACTTCTGTAATGGAAATATCTGTGCATGGATAAAAATGTCCCGTTGGCCAAAATATACAACATGCATTGATGTGTTGGAGATTTACGTACTGTTATGAAACTCAAGGCACTGTGTCCAACAGTGTCAGACAGCTGGCAGAAGCACAGGAAGGAAACTGGCAGCAACGAGGTGTTTTCTGGCACTGAAAGCAAAAGCAAGTTCTGCTCTTAAAAAGAAATCAACTCTTGATTTTGGTTTAACAGTTGGTAAATATGAAAAAAAAAAAAAAAAACGGGTTTCATCAATCATGATGTCAAGGTATTTGCAATCTGATAAAAATGTATGCATTTAAAGATACAATATCATTGGGTAATTTCAATAAATGACACACTTGCTGGTGTGTTACTACAGTAAGAAAGCAAAATCCACTTTCATTGTATTCATTAATTTATTTTCACGTCTGTTGCAACTGAACACTTTACTAATTGTGGTGCAACCTAATTTGTAAAGCTGGTGCCTATTCCAGGGTTTTATATTTATTACAAATTGACACAGTTGTGTTTACATTCAACATGAGACATGACTTATCAAAATATGCTACAATAGACTCCAAATACAGCAGATGTGTTGTAATAGATGTGATGTCCTTGCCATAATAAAACAGGCTCATCATCATGTATCTGTATAACTGCTCAAGACATAAACATTTGATTTTTTTTTTCTTTTTACATTTTATTATTTATTCGATAGAGAAATATACAAGAAACATAGATCAAAACAATATAATCCCTGCTTCACAGTGTTTATAGCCACAACTGGATGGTGACACCCATTCCTAGGAGCATCTTTAACAGTTGGTTTAAATCATATTTATAAGCTGAAAAGAAATGAGACAGAAACTTAGCTACATCTGTTTCAATTCATTGAAATTATTCTTTCTTGCTTCTTATGTCAATGGATATGTCACGATTTACAGCACACAACATAAAACAAAACTCTAAATTGACTGACTTAGAGGCCAGTTATATTTAATACTGCATTGCTTGATCAAACACATTGAGGTTCACTAATTTGTTGAAGCCATCTCTTTGTGGTTTCATCATGCAGTATCCAAAGTCAGTCCTTAAGGGCTGCCATCCCGCATGCAGAACTTGACTGTGCACTATGAAGTTAATTCAACCTTCTGATTGAAGTGTTTTAGAACAGGAACATGTCCAAAATATGCAGGAATCGACCGCTTGAAGACTGTAGTGTGACACCTCTGGTATTGTTTGTCTTTACATCTGAGATTCCAACATCAATGAGGAGTGGCTACACTCCCATTCAAAACCAGAATGTAGTCTCCACTGCAGTATATAATCCAGCCTTTCATGTGGTTCGTTAGTTAGTAAACAAAGCTCAGTTATTCATTATCTAAAGTCCAGGCTCACATGGTGATTTTCTGTACTGAGCCATTGCTCTGCGTCATCTCTCTCATCATAGTGACTGACTGACCTCAGATGACTTTGCAGACACACTCTGCAGTCTACGAGCCACGTGCAAATCGAACCCCCTCCACCACCCAACCCCTGGTTGTTGCACTCGCTTCTTCTGATCCCAGCATCTGTGTTTCTCTGGGCGATGTAAAATCCTAGGAATTACTCAATTAGCAACAATTACATATCTTTCTTTCTCTCTCCTCTTTAAATGCCATTACGACAGGGTTAAATGTAAGGGTAGTGTCCCTGTAAATTGCATGATCTGCCCATTTGCGGCTCTGCAAACGTGATCTTTGAAATAAGCTTTTGATGTCAGGGACACTCTCTCTTCCTCACACGTTTAGCTACAACTTTGCTGTCAATCTGAAGACCATTCCCTTTCCTCACTTTGACATGTCCCCTTCCCCCTCTCCTCATTGCAAGACTGCAAATTTCTACCATAGACAGAGTAAAGTTCAGCAAAAGGTCAAAAGCGATAAATTCGGTGCCGATTCTGCTTACTGTGCCTCAGCATAAAACTAGGATTGAAGAAAGTTGCTCTGTTTTACCTCCATATGGTGGTTTCAATTTGATAGTAAAATGAAAAAGACAAGTGCACTTGGCTACCTTTTTCTGTCAAGGTGTGAACAATTTCCATAACCATCAAAATCCCCTGTTAACAGTGATTTATGGGACGACATCCATTCTCACTGGCCCCTGTTCTCAACCAAGCTATAATGCATTGCACCATTGTGATTTTCGATTTGAAGGCCGAACTCCAGGTAACATAAATGATATGCTGAAGTTATGTTTGTAGTTAAATCAATCATCTCAAATGGATTGGTATCATCTGACTTTGAGAGGCCCCATCACAGAGTGGGGCTAATTTATGGGGCCGCAGGGGGGCCATGGCTTTGGCTGCAGTGATACACTGTAATCAAGATAGGATTCAGAGCACAGTGGCCTGGGAGAGATAAATCAACCAGATGAACTGCTGCTGTATATTGCTGGGTGGTGAACTAGCACATGCACACGCAATATAGGACAAAATCTCAATGACTCACTTAAGCAAGCATTGCAAACAGTCATTGAGAAGCACATGTTCACACACGCATGCACGAAGACCCAGAACGAGCTGCTCTGTTAATTCCTGCCATTACCAGTGGCAGTTAAAGGTGCCTCCCCAGTGCAAAGCTGCCCGTGTAAAGTACCTTTTCATTAAGTTCTCATTGTGTGGGCCTCAGGGGGGGAGGAGGAGGGCTAGTGCTTGGTAGTAAGAACCTGCGATTGTGTGAGTGGAGTGGGTTTGTGAGTAGGACAGAGGAACATTGTAGGAAAAGGTAATAAGATGAGGAGAGGAAACTGTTATAAACTGAAAAGTTGGCAGAGCCGAAGTTGTTCTGTTTTGCTACAGAATAAAAGGCTAAAAGATAGACAAAGGAAAGTGGATCTCTGACTACATACATTTCTTGCTTATCCCTCGCTTTCACTGAAGTCTAGAATATTTAAACCCAACCATTTTGGAGGCACATTCCCTCTGAGGCAAATGAAGAAAAAAAAAGAAAATGTCAGATGTCAGATGCCACATGCTACCTGCGCTAACACTAAGTGACACAGATATTTGAGAGCAACTTAAAAAAAATCAGTAAAGCTCCTGCATCTGAAGCAGTGAAGAAGCCAGATGACAAAAACTGATGCTGTCTGAATATTAGCCTCACAAACAAGGACGCCCCAAGGATGATGCTTTTCGGTCTGAGCTCCACAGCTCTCCTTTTTGGCCATGCGATGCTCGATTCTAAACCTGCTCTGTTAATCAAGTGATGGCTTTATCGGCTTCTAAAGTGAAGCAATAAAACAAACCACAGCACCACCTCCATTAAGCCTCATTTTAGTCGTAAATGCATTGGAGGTTAATGTAACTAATAATATCACAGTTTATAGTGGAGCCAAACAGAAATTGACAGTTAGACCAGAAAACATAGGAACCTGTCGCATCCCACCAAACGTTTTGAAATTTATAGAGTAATATTTTATTTGTCCATCATTATTAAAAGTTAATGATATCAATGGGAAACTGACAGGCAAATGGAATCATACAGTGGCACACTAAAGATAAGCAATTATAATAAAATTAAATAAAATAATTGCACAACTGAATCAAAAGTATACACTTCCAAAAAGGTTAATATGATTTATTCAAAGTTCTATCTTGTTTATTAATATTTAAGATACAAAATGGACATTTTTAAATTATATGATTTTCTAAACATGGGCTGAATTGCTCCCTATTTTCTGGTTTTGCGCACTTTGTCAAATTGTACATAATTATATTTTTTGCTCTTAACTAGGGCAAAGAACATATTCTTCAGAATATGTTGCGACAGTATCAAACAAAAATGTTTGTTATCAATATTGAGTTTGACATGTTAGTATTGTAACAACTCTGCAAGCAAGGTTCACTGCATCGCATAAACTGAGTCAATTAATTCTTAAATATTTGGATGATTTGTTTGATTAAAAGCTTTTTAAATAGTACAGTGAAAATGTTAATGTATCTTAAAACCATTTTAATAAGTGTGTAAAGGAAAGCCCTCCTACACAAAGTACATGGTTTTTTTCCCTCCCCTGTCTCTTCATCTTCATCTCCAGGTAATATTCCAGTTTTGTACAGTTGGATAACCTAAAGTCAGCTGTCCTTGGACCTGATTCTTATATAATAAAAACTTTTCAAACTGTAAACATAAAAAATTTCAAAAAACTAAATAAAATACAAGTTTCAACCCAACAAGAATAAAATAATTTAAGAGCCACATTTTCAAGATGAAGGCGTCTTCAAAGTGCGTCATACAATGAAGTGAGCTTAAATTGGGTTTTAAGAACAAGAAGGCATTTTACACATTTCTGCCCTTCAGTGCTAAACAAACGTGTCACTATGCTCCGTATTATATCTATCTCTCTCTTAAAGAGCTCAGTTTTTCTGAACAGTGCTTCAAAACCTAATTCTAAAATTGGTTAATGCAGAATAGTTGCTTGAGGTGTTCAGTAGAGTGTCCCATCTTTAATTATTTAGTAAATTAACCACAAAAAAGGAAGTTGTTCACATCTTACGAAGAAATACTTTCCGCTGGAGAGTGGCTTCTTTACAATCTGATGGACATAAACTAAAGATCTGATTAAGATAATGAAGTGAATTTCTATTTGATGAGGCTGGAGTGACTAAAAAATGACAGTAGACAGCCACCATTTGTGCTTTTCAAGCAAGTCACGTGTGGCTTGCTGACACACACTGACAAATTATGACATCTTTCTACTACTTTTATGAGTTAAAGAATAGATTTAGAGACTAAAACCAATTAGGCTAACTGTAGTGCATATGATGTCTCAATTCTGCAGTGTGCACTGTCTTCTGAGTCACTTTGGAAATACACCCGAATTAATCTTTCATTACAGATGCATCTTTAATTATACAAGAGTACCAGTTTTGGCTTTTCAGCCCATCTTCAAATTCAGTATATGGATTGTACACCAACACACCTGGACCTTGGAATCCACACTCCTCAGCACAAACACATATACTTATTAAATGAGAAATGAAAGATGACCTTTCAGTCCTCACCAGATGAAACAGTAACCTTTAATCCGGACCACAACCCCTCTGTTTCTACTGGAGACCAGACTCTACTTGTCCTCTGGAATCAGCAGTGTTTAGAAGAGATCTTCCAAAACAACTCAAATAACCACACATTGTCTAACTGACCTTCACAAAGTGACTAAGCTTCCTCTGAATTGAGTGAATTTATTCTTTTGAGTGGATAGGGATTTCCTTTGTGAACCGTTGTGCCCTACTATCAACCACAGAGATTTTTTTACCTTTGATTTTACTTGAATGTGACAGCATTTTTCAAAGAATACAGCTTCAGTACTCTGAAAGTCTTTGCATGTGATTTCAACCATATTCCGATGACAGTGGTTGACGCTGAACTTTCTGTTAAAGTGTTAAATTATGGTTGTGTCTCTATTAAATGGAGACTGTGCATTGTAAAGGTGGATGTTTGTAGTTTTCTTGCAAGAAGAAGAGTTCCATGCAAGTTGACAAACGAAGCATGGTACGGTAGCTGAGGTTACGATTGAGTCTAATGATAGGTGGTGGTTAGTGAGTGGTGGAAATTACACATTATCTCAATTGCTGCACTTAAGTACAAATGTGAGGTAATTGCACTTCAGTTCCAACCAATGCTGATTTCTATATCCATTAAAACATCAAAGTTGGATTACAAATTACTAGCGGCATGTATCCTACACTAACCTTACCTGTGCAGGAGATTTACTTTAAAACATGTAACTTGATTGTTTTATTAATACTTTACACTTCTGATGTATAATTATGTATCTAAAGGCAATTTACCTGCATCTAAGCATGAGCAACTGAAGCTCGCTTGTGTAATACCAAGTACAAAAATAGTATGTGTGCTACTTATGAATCTGATTTTTATACACTTGCTGTCCATCTTGTACATTATGTGCTTTGTTAATAAAAGTTGCGTAACCTTTTCCTGGTTTGTGCTTCATGTTCTGAAATATAGTCATTTCAGTAATGGGAATATTAATAGCTGGAAGGAGCAAAAAGGGCTGATAAGGTAGGCCGTTTGATGTTCCTTGATTGTTTGCTTGATCCTAAAGCATAAAAGTAAAAAAAAATACATATGTGTGTGCAACAACGAACATAGCATACTAATTGCATGAAATATTTATGAAAGGGAATTAGAAGAGATGCCACAGTTTAGAGATTTGAGTGCTTGAGTTCAAAAGCATTATTAGCAACCTCAGAGGTTTTAGCACACAAAGGTTCGAACTTCAGATGGGGCCAAACCAGCAACTGATCTTGCTTTCAATCTTTATGCAAAGTTAGATAAAATGACTCCTGACAAATTTACAGCCATTAAATGAGCAGCTGTTTTTGATTACTGGCAGGAAAGGATAAAAAGTGCACATAAAATACCAGAAGATGGATAATGACCAGTTTAACATTTTTCACACTCTAAAGATGCTTAAGATGTGATTACTTTCATTAAAATGGCATAATTTTCTGCATGCAAAGCAGCCAAGTGACTATTATAAGACTCCCATCTTTACACAAAAGCCTCATGTTACAGGCCGATACAATTAGTATGCCCAGTTCCCATGTAATTACTCTGGACACCAGAAGATGATTGTTATTTTTCACGCAGAATAAACATATGAAGACACAAAACTATAGGATGGCCAATTAAAGTGATAGATATCATCACAAATGCAACAGAAGGTTTACTGCAAGAGAACTGGGGGAAATGTAGCCTTTAATAAACATTTACTTCCTCTGCCATAGCACTACTGCCTAATTACTGCTTTAGACATCCAGCGATTTCCAGTTAATTTATTCCTGGCAGTCACACTGTGTAGGTCATGCTTCGCATGGACATAGTGCCAAGTAAGGGTAGCTTCCTTCGCTCTACCTCTAATATACATTGCTAAAAAAATTTTAACTCGAAATTAAGATTGTCTTGAATTATATTACAATAAATTCTCAACGAGTTAAAGAGAAAATGTCTTCAGAGATAAAGAGGAAAATAATGTAATGGCAACAGTTGTAGTCTCTTAAGTCTTTTGCTTAACGTAAGTTGCCACAGCATACCCGTCCTTTCTGACTCAGATCAATGCTTTGTCTCCAAGGTGACAAGATATCTGAATTGTAGCCATAGATACTAACAATCAACACCTTTGGTATGACATTGTATTCACATTATACTGGTCATAATAATAATTTATTTCAAATAACCATAACCAGAACAAAAAAAAAGGCAACGACTGCAAGAATGACAACAGCAATAATGTCACTGCATCAGTCATAAAACACTTGTGACAAACGGAAACATCGGCGCTCCAGCAGTAGCTCAGGTTCAACCTTTTAACATAATCAAAGGGAAACATGGTTGCCTTTTGGAACGTCTACTTCGTCCCTAGGTGGCCACTGGTAGCACGCTGAGAGGTGAATGATAAGTATTTCCGTCAGCCTGGTGGCAGCACATTCCCTGCCAGGTCATCACAATGACTCCTCATCATATAGCTGCTCTGACGCTGTGTTATTGAGCTAAAGCCCTCCAGCTGTTTGGTGCTATATTTCAAGTAATTGAGCCATGGGATCTGGAGTGAAGTCACAGAAAGGGGTTGTGTGGAAGATTGTTGGTGTGTACGTAATAGATGTTTTGACTGCCATGTCAAAGGTAATTGAGTCATAGGTAAGAAAGAGTGAAGTTGCTAGCTGTCAGTTTCTTATAAACCAAATCCATCAGAATGCAGCACAGCCTATAATTCAAAGAGACAAGTATGAGTATGCGTGTGTGTGGAACATACCGCACTACACAGTTTACTGCATTTATATGACTAAAAAAATGTTTCTTACGGCAGAAGGCCACTGGCTACAAAATGATACCATAGCTCAATATCAGATTTTTGTATTTAACTTCAAATCTAAATAGCAAATATGTTTGCATTCCAAAATGGCAAAGTAAGGTTAAGTCCCTCACTTTTAGCCCTTAATCCTGTGTTTCCAAGTTAAGTTGTTCTAATTGCAACAGTGATGTACAGGCAAAGCAAAGATGATAGATATACCATCAATTAAAATTAAAGTTAAATTTTTTTTTTTTTTTTTTTTTTTTTAAGAATTAGAAGAAATGTGGGAGCACAATCTGCAAATATTTTCTAAAAATAAATATTTTCTAGGTTAACACATTTTTAATGGCACATAGTAATAGTGTGTAGTTTTTAAACTAAGCGGGCACTTTTTTTCGATTTCCCTGCTCTGGTGCTTGTTAACTCAACTGGGGAATCAGCCGATCACAGCAACATGTGATAAAGACAATTTGGTGAAGCTTAAACCCAAGCACCTGAAAGGAAAATAAATGATATTGATGTGACTTTTGAATGGAGCATTGTTGTTGGTGCCAGACTGGTAGATCTGATTACTTGGATAAACAGCTGATATGTAATTTTTACACTCAGTCATCTCTTGAGTTTACAGGGAATGAAAAAAAGAAAACAAAGAGAAAATACCCAGTGAGCAGCAGCTGTGTGGACAAAAGTGTCCGGTATATGGCAAAGATTAGAGCAGACTAGTCAGAAACTAGTTCAGTGGTAATTCAGTTAACTACTTGTTACAAGCAAGGTATTTGGAATAACAACTGAAAGCATCACATCTAATGTCCATCTCCTTATGACCACAGTGGATTTCTTACCTACTTCCAGCCGTGGGCACTAACACAATCCTGTCCTGTCCAGATAAGATGGTCTGGACAGCCCTTCTCCTCTTTGGCCTGTAGAATAAGGCACCCATGATTTTTTTTTTATTATTATTATTATTATTATTATTATTTGAAATTTGGACTTGTCGGACCACTAGAGACTTTTCCATTTCATTTTGTCAGTCGATCTCAGAGAAACTTGGGCCCAGAGAAGCCAACAGCATTTCTGGGTGTTGTTGATACATGGCTTTCACTTTGCATTGAGGAGTTCTGACTTGCACTTGTAGATGTAGCAAGGTTCACTGACAATGGCGACATTGCAGTGACTCCCGAGGGATCGAAGGTTAGGGCATTCAAAGTTGATTTTTGGCCTTGTTGCTTACTTGCAAAGATTTCTCCAGATTCTCTGAATCTTTTGATGGAAATATGGACTAGCAATAAAGAAATCCCTAAATTATTTTAAAATGGACATTGGGAAATGTTGTTTTTAAACTTTTGGTCTATTTGCTCACATAGTTGTTAACAAAGTAACAAAACTTACCCCATCTTCCCCAGAACATATTGTAGGCATCAAATTCAAAATAAATTTGATGAACTGGAAAATGTAAAATGGTGAGCAGTCAGTGTTGTTACTCTGTATACAGTATATAATCCACTGTGTCATATGTGTGATTACACTTCAAGAAATATCTGAAAATGATGTCACTTGCAGTTAGTGACTCATAGGTCGCTTTCTAGTGTTTACATTTCCCCTCCCAGATGTGAGTGCACAAACCAGAAACTTCAAAATGATAACTCCATATAAAGTTTTTTGTAATTTTGGCTGATGGAGCTTCTACTGTATGGTCTACCCATGGTTACAATGTTGTCTGTGTCACTGTAGAATTACATCAACAAAACTTGGCTGATTAGCCAACAGCTGTGCTAATTTATAAAATCAGCCTGACTACTTCAAGGTCACACATTGTGTGGAGATGTAAATCAAAACAAAACCAAGGAGGAGCCTAAGAAGTGGAAAAAACTTCAATAAAACTGACCTGGCTGTTTTTGTCATATTTGTATTTGTAAACACGATGTAATCTTCAGACAAAAATACAACAGAATAGACTTATTTTTAATTGTGTCTGCAGCAATGTGTAAAGGGAAACGCACGGAATATAGACAATTGAAAAAGTAATGGCAACTGAAACGTGAAAAATGTGCAGCACTGACAAAATATAACTGTACTAGTATGAATAAATTATAAATGGATGGGTATCCTAAACAAACTATGCAGGTATAATTATGGCTATGTAGGAAAATGATCTGTGAAAGATCTGTACAAAGAATATGTGGAACACACATAACGGAAAATATAAAATCAAAACGAATTTTAACTATATTCCTTTTGAACGTGAACGACGGGCAGACAGATATAGAAATATTCGAAATTCATATTCTCTCCAAGAGCGACATCTGGTGGGTAAAAATTGAGAAGCACAGACGACTTGTACGCATATTGTTAATTGCATACTTTTATTTCTTCCAACGTGTTTCTACACTCCACCTTTTAATATTGTGTTATATGAGTTTTTGTCAAGGTTGTCATCTGCAATAACGCTAGTTATGCATTTCTAAATGTAAACCGAGCACATATTTTTCCGGAACTCCTTTACAGACTGAGTTTCATACACGGAACTGAATATGGGTTGCGCCAGTAATGCTAACCTATGTAGCTATCTCTACCGGTAGTAGGTGTTATTCAGTTGCCTTTCTACGTTAATTATAAACTCGTGAACCGATCTAAAGCTGAATGACAGTCACTACGCCGTCGTCGTGTCGTTATTTTGTAATTAATCCATCCAACTGAGAGGCTAAAAATGAGAGAAGGGTGAGTAGCTGGCTACTTAGTCCACCCTTTAATGACAGCTAGGTGGCTAGCTTCAAAAGCTACATCCAGCCGTGCTAAGAGCCAGTGGCAGCCAAAGATAGCTTAGTGGTTAGCATTCTTGGCACTCAGCTAACTCGTTATGGTCACATTTCTGATGGAAATGTAAGATGGATTTGGGAGTTCCTTGTGAAAGACCAGAAACACGACTTACTATGACTTCCGTTGTCGTTTGACTTTATGTGCATAGCGACACAGCTACCTCTGAAGACATCCAACCGCAGTAAGCCTTCATCACGGTTTCCCAGGTTGACAGTAGCTTGTGCCATTTGTTCATTGTGGGTGGGGCTCAGTCATTTTTCGTTTTTGTATTGTTCTTATGTCTCTGAATGCTGATGTTTTATTTTATCAAAATGGCCCAGTTTTATGTTGCTTAAATGCCACCTTTTTTATTATTATTAAAACGGTTACCTCATACAGGGACTCTCCTTGTAATAGTTAAGGAAATGTAGGTTGCTCTTAAATTTTCCAATCCAATAAGCATCATATTAATTTTAACAACATGTTATATATTGTATGTTATGTTTGTTTCTGTTTTATAGAAACAAACATACACCTGTCTACACCAAGACAGGTGCAGATTTAACGTAAGACATTAGTTCTCTATGTTTGTGACGATATTATACTAAATGTGCCCTTTGGTTTTCTTGTCTTTGTTTTTTTTTATGTGCCCATTACTTTCATATTTGATTAAATTTCAGTTTGAGAAGCTTCCAGGTTTCTTTTCTGAGGTAATTAAATTGACCTAATTCCCATGCATGTTATTCTGGGCTGCACAACACCATGTGCAATGACAGTATTGATTATGCATAACTCACATTTTATGTTTTCCTGTCCTTTTTCTTCACAATATCCAGATACTGCTTGTTCTTGCCATGGCACATTATGCAGCTCTTATTTTATTCTTTTTATATTGTAAGTTTTAAAGGTGTCCTCTAAGGTTTAGTGTTTTTGAGTGTGATTCTGATGTAAAAGTTATATTTAATATTTTGAGAAAACATTACATAAGTAGCTTTATGTGTTCCTTTTCAAATTTATCTTACGAAACATAATAATCATATGCATTGCCATGCCTACTATTTTATATGTAATATTTTTTTGAAAGAGAAATTGTGTGATTTTTGCATCTTTGGTCTTTAGACATTTCAACAATTGTTTTGCCCTTTTCTGATTCTATTTGCAGATTGTGCATTTTCTGACCCATCTCTTGTGCAGCCATGGAGAAGCCCTGGAGACTGTGGGGGGCGATGGAGCGGTGCACCCTGACTCTAGTATCCTGGTCCTGGGGTGCCTGCCGAGTTTCACTTTTGGCTCTCATCCTCACTTTCCACCTGTATGGAGGTTTTTTCCTCCTCGCTCTCATCTTCGCATCTGTAGCCGGCATCCTCTACAAATTTCAGGATGTTCTTCTCTACTTTCCCGACCAGCCTTCCTCCTCTCGCCTGTATGTTCCCATGCCAACAGGAATCCCGCATGAGAATGTGTATATTCGCACCAAGGACGGTGTGAAGCTCAACCTCATCCTTCTTCGTTACACAGGAGGAGATTCTGCTTCTGGCACCACATCCAACAATCAGAGCAGCCCCACTTCCTCTGCTCCTCCTACAATCCTTTATTTCCATGGCAATGCAGGTAATATTGGTCACAGAGTGCCAAACGCACTTCTAATGCTGGTCAATCTGAAAGCAAATGTGGTGCTGGTGGATTACCGTGGCTATGGAAAAAGCGAGGGAGAGCCATGTGAAGATGGGCTGTACCTGGATGCTGAAGCAACCTTGGACTATGTCATGACACGCCCCGACCTGGACAAAACAAAAGTGGTACTCTTTGGTCGCTCATTAGGAGGCGCTGTAGCTGTGCGTCTTGCATCAGTAAACCCTCACCGCATAGCGGCCATCATCGTTGAAAACACCTTTCTCAGCATCCCTCACATGGCTGCAACTCTCTTCTCGTTCTTACCAATGCGCCTGCTGCCCTTCTGGTGCTATAAGAATCAGTTCCTGTCCTATAGACAGGTGGCGCTGTGCCGCATGCCTTCGCTGTTTGTGTCGGGTCTGTCGGACCAACTCATCCCACCGGTTATGATGAAACAACTGTATGAGCTGTCCCTTGCACGGACTAAGCGGCTGGCCATCTTCCCAGAGGGCACGCACAATGACACATGGCAGTGTCAGGGCTACTTTGCTGCTTTGGAGCAGTTCATGAAAGACCTGCTGAAGAGCCACGCCCACGAGGAGAGTGCTCAGGCCTCAGCCAGCGTCACCATCATCTGATGGCGGGTTAGGGGGTGAAGAGCTGATTTAAGAAACTTCATTAATTTTTGGAGTGAATGTACATTTTATGCTTTTGTTTGGATTTTTGTTTTCATTTCACTCTTTCTACTTTTCTGTAAATTTGATATGCTAACATATTTTCACTATTTCAAAGGTTGAGGAGATTGTAATATCTCCCTGGGTTTTCTTGTGCTTCAAATGTGTCTATGACCTTTCTATGAATGAAGCAAGAGCGTAGTTGCAAACATCACAAGATGTGCTGAAACCACTGAAGAATCTGATAGTGTTTTTTTTTTTTTAATTACCAGAAATCAACTGATCTAGTTTTAAAAGAAGTTTGACCATAAAAGGCCCTGTGGCGTTTGTGTGAAAATTGATCAAGACACAATTGACACATCCGTGTCTAATTTTGTAAATTAGAGTGGTGTGTAGAGGTATACTGTAAATATATTTAATACACAGAACTTTTCAGTTCAGATTTAACCAAATCTTTCTTTGTGTGGGTGCTTACATTTTACAAGGAATAGATTGAGGAATATAACGATGTGTCCCCATCCCCCCTTAGTGCCATGTACATGCAACAGTTTGGCATTTCACAACATTCTCACGATAAATATTTATATGCTCCTTCAAATTTGGCCTTCCACATTAACATAAAGAGAAGCTGCTGCATATTTATCATTAGCTTACACTGAAGAAATGGTGAGAAATCTAAGGTGACTCGCTATTAAACTACTTCATGTTAGAGATAGGAAGCTGCTGCTTTCTCAAGAATTAGAAATTAGATCCATCTGTATTTCAAAATACAGATCCATCTGAATGAGTTAGCATCCTGTCAAAAAGTATGGCAATTTGGGGAATTTAAATGAAAAAGTAATACCCGTGCATATCATTTGTCAAAAATTATTTTAATTGAGTTAATGTTAATTTAGATGCTTAAGGCTTACATGTAATTGAAACTTTAAAATTGACTTTCTTTACATAGTAAAAAAAAATAAATAAAAGGTTACAGCAAGTTCAATAAAAAATTCTAGGAATCTGTACCTCCATGAAGCTTGTCAGCAAAAGGAAGCACACAGTGCTCTAAAAGTTCCAGTCAAATGAACAAAACTCAGCTGATGACATGGCCCCATAAACCATCAGCAACTGTGGAAACGTCACCCTGAAGCTCTAGCAACTTGGATTGTATTTTTCCAAAATTCATCCTGACTGTGATCATTTTGAAATGAAAGACAAAATTAACTTTTTTTCTGTGGGAAAAGGTCTTTGGATCTTGTATCCGGTTTAGAAGTGACTTACACAGAGTCACAGGTCTTGGATACATCTGTGTGGTACCTCTGGGGACCCTGACTTGAGATGTAGTCCTCACTTTCTGAAAATCTTTTCCTTCCTTTCAACTATTAGTTTATATTCTCTTATGCATATAAACTAACTTTGAAAAGCTTTCTTTGTCAATGACCCTTTGTGGCCTACCAAAAATGGGTCAAAACTGTCTACTGGACAACAGTCAACTCAGCAGTCATCCCTATATTTCATATGACTTCTGTGTTTAAAGTCACTCGTTATTGCTCGTATGAAGTTTAACATATTTCTGAGATTTAAATTTGGGGTTTTAATTGTTCTAAGCCATAAAGATTCAATAATATCACTCAGTTTTAATTAATTTAGAAATGAGTTAAACTTTTTTAAGTTGAATTTCCTGAAAATATTCAAATGTATCAAGATTCATTCGTACAACTAGCCAAAAAAGGAACTCTCAAAATGAGTTTTAGGCATTACTAAGCAGCTACTATATTAATATGCTTAGTGCAAAGGGGCGATACCCAGAAAAAATTGGTTACTATGGTAATCAGCTTGGCTCATGTGACCATTGGGTCAGTTAAGTAAATCTATTAGCGATAATTCAGGACAAAATTTCCACTTTTTATTTCCAAGCTGTGATAATGTGAATAAATGAGTCATTAATAAGGAGCAGGAAAGAAACAAACTGCTAAGTAACAAGAAAACATTGTAGATTATTGGTGAACTGCAAAAAATCCTAAGAACAACATTTTTTGTGAACTCCAAAGGCACATGTTGGTTTGCACTGGCCAGTTCAACTGGGGATTTCCAGTAATTGGTCAGTGCTTGTTCCTTCCCCTTTAAAACATACAATGTATGCTGATGTGTGTGTTGCATTACAGTAGGGCAGAATCTGTTAGGCCCTTAAGCACTGGGAATAAAGTGTGAGCGTTTTTAGTCTAATGTGATTATTTATGAGCTATTATCCTTTGCATTTTAATTGTTAATTGAAGGATTCTGTCTCCCTGTCCTTATATGACAAAATGGCTTTTCTCTCTTCGGGAGGGCTTTTAATGAGCTAATTAACCTTTCCTGCATGTCTTCCACAGGATGGGCCTGAAGATTAAAATCCTATTATCCACTCTTGCTTTCTGAATGCAGCACACTGCACTGCAGTGGTTTGAAAGCCATTTGAATATATTCAGTAGGTCTCAGCCATATTAGATTTTAAAAAAGAAAAACAAAAAGCAGATTGACAGCAGTGAAAAGACCCAACTGGTGTCTGTCAATGTAACTACAACTTGAAAATGGTCTGCGGCCACTATGAATGTAAGCGTGGTCTTTAACTAAAATGCATCATAAAAAAAGATTGTGTAACGACCGTCCTTCCTCCGACTTCTGTGATTTCTTACCACTGGTTGCACTAAACAGTTTCAGACAATTTTTGTATGACATCAAATCCACATGCTGGTTTTGTGCAATCTAAGTTTAGCTCTGTGAACATAAACTTATTTTTCCTCCACCAGCTTTGTTTCAGATATTTCTGCTGTTAATTAAATATTTTCACTCATGAAGATATTTGCCTTTCGCCCATTTGTTGTTTCACCTTCTAGTTTAAACCTATTTTGATGAGTATAACTCTTAGATTGTCACAAAATATGGGTTTCTTTAACACACGGTATATAATAAAATTGAATGTCTTTTGATTTTTTTCTCTTAGAAAAATGTTAGGTGTGCAAAGCTACTTTGAGTGATATTTTTCTATGTTCTTCTGGCTGTGAACAGATTAGAGTGATTGCTGTTGGAAATGTTGACATGATTTGAGATTCTAAGAATTGATGTTGCAAGCTGGCATGTATTTACGTTCGTCTTGGCAAGCTTCTTGAATGAACATGCACAGTGTTGAAATACTTTGTGTAAACGCACCTTGATTTTAAACCATGACTTCACTTTAAAGAACCATTGATGAGACATGTGAATGAGCTGTTTTTATCATTGGAACAAAGCAGTCGCTTTGACTGACTTTCCATTTCAGAGTTATGTATCTTTTCTATTTCTTTCAACTTCTTTTGTAAGCACACATTTTCACTTTCTATTTTCTGTATTGTTACATGCAATAAATTGATACAGTAAAATGGTGTTTTGATTCACGTTTGTTTATTTCTTCAGGGATTGTCCTAAATTTGGCTGTATTTATTGTACCAGCAACCCCAACCAGCTTTTTTGTCTCAGCAGAAGACAAAAAAGCTGGTTGTCTTCTGCCATGCTTAAAGCTTTAAGCTTTAAGCATAATGCTTTAAGTTTTTCTTAAAGCATTATGCTTTAAGAAAAACTTAAAGCATAATGCTTTAAGTTTTTCTTAAAGCATTATGCTTTAAGAAAAACTTTCCTAAAGCATAATGCTGCCACCACCATGTGTGACTGTGGAATCGTAGTAAAAGGTTACTTGATGTTGGCCTATCAGAATATCCTAATAAAATACTTTGGAAAAACGTTAAAGGATATGAATGATCCTGTAGAGCATATTGCTGCTACCTTTACCGTATGGTCTGTCACGAACAGCATTTATAAAGACCAAAAGGTTCAAATGTATTTTAAAGGCAATAAAATACAAGGGTACTGCCTACATTGCAATACAACTCTTTAGTTTTCTACAGGCCTTTAGTTTTGTTGTGGAAGGCCAATTTAATAATGTTGTGTATTCTTATACATGTAGTCTTTTTTTTTTTCTTGCAGGACTTCTCCCTCAGCCAAAAACTTCAGTAGTGGGCGGACATCTTCACGGCATTCTGTCTCGAGGCTAACTAGATGCCAACATGCTCTTGTGAGGCAGCTAGTAAGCTTTGCGTCTATCATGGGTAAGTGTAAATTTATCGCCAGTTCGTTTCGCCATTGGTTCACTTCTGCTGCCAACCCGCATGAGGTTACATGTATTCTGTGCAGAAAGAAAAACTACTGACAGAAAGACTTATGTAGTGTGAGAAGCACAAAGCTGTTTCTAAGAGCCACAAACACACCCCATCAATATCACGGGACTCACACTACTTGCCCAACTCATGACACTCTTCATTTTTGGATGAGACTGAACAGTGCTCTGTCAGTTATTTAAAGCAAACCAGTTTGTTGTTTGCTTTGTTGTGTCTTAGAGTATATCTGCGTAGCAATAAAAATGACTTCCTCATTGCATTGTCCAGTTTGTAGCAGTTTTTAAAGCACTCCCAAACTATAGTGGCTCTTTTGTTGATGCTGTTTTATGAACAACATGAAAGTCTGACAATTGAAGTTTCTCGCCTAATATTCTAAAAAACGTTTTCACCCTTTGTTACATTATTACCCCAAACGGCAATGTATCTTATTGGAATTTTATGTGAGAGAAACACACAGAGATATAAAGTGGAAGGAAATGATATATGGTCTCTAATTATCTTAAGCACAAAGTATGGCGTGTATTACTATTCAATCATTTAAAAGAAAAATCTAGTGCAAAAAGTGACCTTCAAAGGTCACCTAGATAGAAATTTGATAACCACAGATAGTGCCATGGCAACCATAGAGGACCTGCATACAAGTGACAAGTTTGTAGAAAGAGCAATAAATCTGCTTTTCGTGGATGGAGGAGGGTCAGACTGTTAAAATGCTGAAAAAAAGCCCCCAAAAATCTTTTCAGTAGCTAAATTAATTTTGCTCTGTTTTGTGTTGTATTGCCAAATAAAATCTGTTTTTCTCAGGTTATATCAGCAACCCTGAATCATTTGGAGATGTTGCTCACCTAAGATCTTTGAAAAACCCTTATACATATTTCAAATAACTGAGTAGCAACTCACTAGTGGTATTTTTCACAATGTGTTCAGCTGTTGCTTAGGGCAAAAACATGTTTTTTTTTTCAGTGTTTTTTTAATATGCAGTCCAAAAGGCCACTTTTTTTCACAAAGTCATTATTTAGTGACTGTAAAGTCTTTCAGGAAAATGTGGCTGTACATTTTCTTAGCTTAATCTGAGATTGACTTAATCTTTTTCGTACAGCCTCTGTGCTTTGTTACATAGTGTCTTTCTCAGAACTCAATAAATACCATATATATATTTATTTAAATTAAATAGATTTGTATTAAATTTAGCAAATTTACAGAAATTTTGCAATGTTTTGGTAAGCAGAAGTGAGTCAGTTGTTGCATTAAAATATATTTGTTTTTCATTTCATGTACCATAACCTCTGCCACTGTAAAAAAAAAAAAAAAAAAAAAAAAAAAGTGGCAGTGTAAAAAAAAAAAAACTGTAAAAATAAAACATTTACTTTGAAGTTTATTGTTGGAAACTGAAGTACAAATAATAATAATTATAAGTTTGAAGAAATAAAAGACTATTGGCGTAACTTGTCTCTACTTCACATTTTAATTCTCGGAATTAAAGTTTGTTTAGTTGTGTTATGGGGCCGTTTGAAGATGAAGCAAGAATTGTACTTCCTCATTTCAGTCTGTGTCAATTTTAGTCATTTATAATGTGGTCTCAAGTGTTTATTAGCTTGAAATTCCTCCATGCAGATCACAGAGGAGCTGTGTTCATATCAACCATCCTTGCTATGTGTTGCCATGAGTTCTTTGTTTGGATTGGGGGAAAAAAGGATGTGTTTGGCAATGAAAGCAAAAAAGTTAGAGATTTGGCATGCTGCTGGTCAGGCAGGAAGCTGTTGGTGTGGTTTCTTCTGCGGAACAATGGAGGAGGAAGCTGATTTGTATTGCGTAGTCTCTCAGACTAATCAGGATTCAGCCACCGAAAGAAAACGAGAGTTAAGAAAGTCGGGACTGAACGAATCCAGGCTGAGTTAGCTTGCGGCTCCTGAGAAAACATTATTAGAGAAGAGAGCATTCATCGTTCGTAATCTAAGTCTGAAAGGAGAGAAATAGTCTAGGAGTAAAAACGGTTATGCTGCTAGTGTGAACTGTTTGGGGGTTTAAACTTCCCCAGCAATGGCAGTTTTAGCAGATGTGAAGCACGGAACTGGACAAGTTGCATCTGAAGGAAGGGTATCTTGGCCCGTTTTCCTGCTGACACTGGCTGCTGTCATCTCGTCTTCTCTGTCAGCTCTCTCCTTGTACCAGTTAGTGGATCTGAGAGCTGAAGTAGAGAGGCTTAAGACAGACATCAGCCACATGAGAGAAGAGGACCAAAAGGTCACCCACAGAGATCAGGTAAGTAACAGTCAGTCGGGATTTCAACTAACATTCAATTGTTGTGTTTCACAGTGTTTCTAAAAATGATAATCGTGTACATACAGACTGAAAACATCAGAGGAAGAGAAAATGTCAAAGAGCTTCGGGATTTACCAGAGTCTCAAAATGCTTTCAGTCGAATAAGAAGGAGAAGAACAATATCTTTATCAGAGATCTCAGGTAAAACAGACAAACATTTGATACTTGATGTGATGTTTGACATGTAAACTCTGCAGAAACTATCATACATATGTGCACATTTATTTTAGCACACTTCAAGAGCAAGAAGAATTATCACTTGAGCATAAGAGCAAGATTTGTATGTTTATAATTGGTTATATTTTACTAATTATATTTCTACTTCAGTTTTATTTCAGAGCATTTCGCAGGCCTGGCAAAGTTGTGTAGGAAATAATCAAAAAATAAGTGACAAATAAAACAAATGTACATTTCCCAGCTTATTTGACCTGGAAAGAGAAAAGTGTACTTTTGGCTTCAGAATTTTGTAATATTTGTGACATATTTTTTAAGAAAATTTGTGATATTCCTCTTAAGCAGTTCTCATCGTTTTAGATACAGGAACATTTTTAACTACAATTTTATGTTGGAATAAAATGCTTACCATTTGCACATAACACAGTAATGATCGGGGTCCTGTGCTGAACACACAGTAGCTTTTAAGTTGAGGTAGTCTACACCGTGTTGCCAAATTTATTTGGTCATTTGTTTAATTTAATTTATGAGTTCTTATCACTTTAATTATCACAGAATGACAAACAAGTATGAGAATGGGTCACGCTCAGGAACACGGTCAAGAAATTTTGTCACTGTTAGTACTGCAACAGCAGTATTATAACAAAGTGGAAGTGACAACAGTAATACAGCCACAAAGTGTTAGGGCTCAGCGGATGCTGAGGCATGGTTCTTCAGCAATTGCCAGTAGAACAATACTTGACTGTCTGCATTGTGTGAAGTGTAATTTTTGACTTTACACCACATTTCTGATCTACAGTGGATGTGGAATGTTCTTCAGGAGCTAGGATTTTCCCCTTCCAGTGAAATGAGCTCTTAATTGTTTTGCATACTGATATATTTGGATAGTGCCATGTTCCTGATGTTGTGGGACCTACAGAGAGGAATGAGTATGTTTTGTTTTTTTTGACATGACTGTCCAGAGGAGCACAAAACAAGGGCACTAAAAACATAAATTAGCTAGTTTGTTGTGTAAGAACTTGACCAGACCTGCAAGGACCTGAAACCCCTGGAACACATTTGGGATGAATTAGAGACCCTGAGTCAAGTCTTCTCATCTAACATTAGTCTTTTCCCATGTTTATTTTGGAAGAATGGTCAGAATTTCCTATAATCACACTTCTAAACGTTCTGGAAAGCCTTCCTAGAACAATTACAACTGTTATAGCACACAGGGTTTGCAGATCTCTTGGTAAACATTATGGATAAAGAATTGGATTGAAATTCGAAGGGAACCTTGTCTTGACTTTCAATAGCATGGAGTCCAATTTGTTCTGGTTGTAATGCAGATCCAAACACTCATTTTCAGTTGACTATAAAGCAACTGTTAGGGAAAAGTTGCCTTTTGAAGATTGCCTGGAACCCTTACTTTCACTCACCCCCCATCCTGAAAGTGCATAGGGGCTGTGGGAAACCGAGGAGAGAAGTAAAATGACAAAAGCCAAACTTGACGCTGGATTGGGCAAGTTGTGTTGGTATTTGCATTAGATATATTTTCATATCGCAAAATATCTCCCAACATTAACATACAAGAAGCATTTGGAGTTTCAGTGTTTTAAAGGGGAGTTTGTTAAAATGAAAAATGGCTTCTTGTCCAGACAGTAAAATATCAAGTAGTGAGTTGGTTTTTTTTCCATAACTGGAGTCACAATAAAAAAATCCAATGGCCATCAAGTACAAAAAAACAACAAATGATTTTTAAATTGTTGTGTACTAGTAACATGATTTTACTGTAGTACCGTAAATGCAACAAGTAGATTTCACTTTTACCTAGTTATTTTAGCGTAAATACCCAAAAGGAGACAGAGAACTAATACAATTCTCGTGCATTTTATACCAGGTTCTGTCTCCTGCCTGCAGCTTTTGGCAAACAACAGCAGAAAACCCTTCAGGAAAGGTACGCTGTTTTCTGTTTTGCTTTTATTTATATTTCTTCTACTTTGGAAGAAATATAAATATAAATAAATCTGGAACAAATAAATGTTCCAGATTAAAACCTACAAAAAATATGTTCGCATGTCAGCTGTTGGTGTTTTGTTTTTTTTTTTGTTTGTTTTTTTTTTTGCATCTTTTCTAACAAGATGCTCTGTCTTTTACCAGAACTTTCCTCGGGTCCATACATAGGTATCCCCTGGCAAACTGGGCTGAGGAGAGGTTCGTCCCTGGAGACAGATGGGGATCGCATTGTAGTCAATGAGGCTGGTTTCTACTTTGTCTACAGTCAGGTGGGCTCGAGTACTGCAGTTTCTTAATTTGCACACTGGGGGCTGCTGCTACTCTACTTGCAAAACCGTAGCTTTATTTTCGTTTACACACGATGCTTCAAAAAGGGTGTGCTTCCTCTGAGTATATGCTGTGTTTAATTTCTAATTTTGAGGAAGGGTCAGACAAATTCTAACATTTTTCTTCTCCTGCCTGTTTCAGAACTTTCTACAATGGACATAACCAATATATTCTTTGGTTTGTGTAGATCTACTACATGGACAGCACCTTTACAATGGGGCACGTGGTGATACGATGGAAGAGGCATGTTGTGGGAAATGAGGATCAGGATGTGCATTTGTTCCGCTGCATCCAAAGCATGAACCCTGATTACTCTTTCAACACTTGCTACACTGGAGGTGAGCTTGTGCCATGTACTACGTCCGCTAATAGCAACTCATTAAAGATATAAAGTACAGTGTCTTTAACTTAAGTTACATTATAATTGTGATTTACTTTATGCAACCTGCCTGAAGTAGACATCTGAATCCTGCAGGTATTGTAAAGCTGGAGAAGGGAGACTACTTGGAACTTTTGATCCCCCGGTCCATGGCCAACATTTCCATGGAAGGAGACTCTACCTTTCTGGGTGCTTTTAAGCTTGTTTAAAATGTATCACCTTATACAAATGAACACAAGATGATAGGGGATAAGTGCCATGTAGTTGAAGGAAAGCAAGCAGTGCAGCAGAGCAGTTATGGTAACTTGTTGAACAAAACATACAACAATCAGCCACTTCTGCTCTGGCAGAAACACATATTGCATGTTTCCAGTGATGAACAGTCAGCTCTAACATGAAACAGACAATATGTTGAGGCTTTTAAGATTTACAATGTTCACTTATATTGCTGTTAAAGTCAAAACATTCAGATCAATTTGTTTTCTTTATATAACCCCACACTTAGCAACCACAACTTGAGGCTTGTTTTTCAACTTTTAAGCTTTAAAAATGCTTCGAATTACTTTACATTTTAAGCAGAATTATCGTGTCACAAAGCATCTTGTCTTTTTTTTTTTTTTTTTTTCAAATGCAGGTTTTTCATTGTGATGCTCTCATTTGAACAAGCCTTTACATATTTAGCTGATGTAAGAAGTTTGATGTAATAAAATGCAAATGTGTGCAAATGATAATGTGGGATGAGATTGTTATTCCATTTTTGGCAACAGGAAGAAAAGACATTATGTGGCAGAAGAAGAGAGAGACATCAAGATAAGGTGAAGCGGGAACAGTGGAAACCAAGCTTACAAGCATATTTTTAGCTTCAAGAGAAACTGCAGGCAGATGCTGTCAGCAGTTTCAAAGAAGCTGATCAATGACTTTGTCAAACCAGATTTCTGGAAGAAATTATTCTGCTCAAAAGCACTAAAGGAAATAAAGATATAGAAATAAGAGTTTTGAACAATGTGTAGGTAAGCAATCTGTGTATGCCTTTGGATGTGCTTATGGTGTTGAAGCACTGTTACCTACACGAGTGATTAGAGATGCTCTAATACAAGTTACCATATTAGTTCGTCAGACATGATGACACTTGACCTTGGATTCTTGAGAATTAGATGAGATTTTGGAAACAATAATAATACATTTTTTGTTTGTTTTCACAGATCAATCAATGATTTGAATAATCTTTATTTTGTGCAAAACTGTTCTATTCTGTCCTCTCTAAATATTATGGGTTTTGAAATTGAGATTTAGAAAAAAATACTCATTTCAAGAGTTACCCATTTGCCAGTTCTGTTTTCTGTTTTGTTTTCTATTCCATATGCAAAATCCTGATAAACAATTTAAAAATTGGAGACGTTTCATTACTGTTTGTGTAAATGAGTGCTGTCAAGGAGATGACAGTATTTATTAGCCATCTCCATCAACCTAAGAACTGCTTCCTTTCTTACCTCAAAATGAGTTTCAAACATAGACAAGAATTGCAGAAAACAACAGATTCCAAATCTAATCTATCAAGTTCAGGTTTTCACCTTTTGACCAACGTCATATTTAATAAGTTATTCCTGTTAACTTGGTTCTGTCTCAAGTTTCTACCAAATCAGAGTGAATTGTAAGTTTCCCTTTTTGCTACTGCTGGAAATAGCTCTGTTTCTTAAACAATGTAACGTGTAGCTGCATTTTAAATTCAATCCGATTTAATTATAAAGCCATTTTTGAAAATCAGTTTTGTAGCACACAGTTAGCCAGCGACGAGGAACCAGCACAGGAATGATTTGTTCTTTCCTGTGTGATCACGTCAGTAGAGAAGCCGCCGCATTTTAGACGAGCTGAAGGAAAGAGAGAGCAGCCTGCCTGACCCAGAAATACAGCACATTACAATAATCAAGCCAGGAGGTGACAAAGACATTTTTCTACCCCCAGATTGGTGGCAGTGCATTTCAAATATGGAGTCAAAGAGCCTAGCTGCACAGTGGCGCTGTTGCCTTCCAGTAAGAAGGTGCTGGGTGTGTATCTGGGGGTTTTCTGCATGGAGTTTGCATGTTTTCCCTGTACATGGAGTACATGGGTTCTCTCCATGTACTCCAGCTTCAGTGAAAGCATCAGCACAAACAAAATTAACAGACACCAAGCCACACACAACAGCGTCATCTTGCAGAGCTGTCGTAATGCTGCATTCATCAAAGATCTTTCATAGTTTCTAAATTTGGATCATTTCCAAACTTTTTTTAAACGCACAAAACATTGGGGATTGTTTTACCATGTGAAGACATTATTCGTTTCTCATTTGTATTTGAGAAAACAAAAGTACTTTGCTTTATAACAGTTTTTCACCAAAAGATGCATCCCACAACACACTATATTCTTCCTCTTTGTCGCACACAGTAATTCTGTCCATTAGACCAAACAGTTTGACAGAGCCTTGCGGGTGGTCACTTCTTCATTTGGTCTTTTGCCTTTGTTGTCACGGCTCCTCTTGACTACACAACAAATCAAGATAGCAACTCAGGAAGGCAGACTAAAGTGTGAGTTTGCCCAGACAGTGTTCAAAAGGACTTAATGGACAATAGTAACTTTTAATGGAAGAGTAGATGGACATAATGAAGCTACAATATATAATGGAGAGCAGACCGGGCTATGGGAAATCAGAGGAGCTCTTTGATGGGCCGGCTGTGCTGTTTACCACAGCAGGCGGCAGAACAAACAGCAATTGAGAAAAAAGTGAAAGGAAGAGGGTACAAGAAAAGAGGGGTGCGGAACTCAGATCTCTCCTACAAATGTGTAATGCATGATGCTGCTCTCCCTCCCTTTAGGCCAGAAATGTCTTTGTGCGATGCCATGGTGATGCCTTGTGTGTTTGCGGAAGCTGATGTCACTGTGGGCTCGGCTCTCAAAAGAGAAACCAGCGTCTGACCGGAGAATCAGGAAATGAGACCAACTGTGTGTACACATGCTGGCACTGTGTGTAGTTCACACGCTATACCATCATCCTTCCTGTACAAAGAACAGCTGATGCTCCGAACATCCGTGAAAAAAGGTCAACATTTTGAAAAATGTAGTGAAGCAATATAGTGGACACAAGACAGTGACACTACTGTTCTAGCAGTTTCCAACTTGTATGGGAAAAAGCTGAGCAAAATTGATTAGAAGCAACTTTAATTATAATCTGACAAAACACAACGTAAACCACAGTAACACAAGTGTAAGGCATATGACAGCTGTCAGAAAATTATGAACTTTGCGAAAGCAGAAGTTAAGTTTGCGTCTCTTGCACAAACAACTTAAATTAGATACAGTGAGAATACGGAACATGAGTGATCGCAAGAAGATAACACAAACAAGATGAACACTGTGTAAAACCTCAAAGGACACAAAAATAGCAAAACAAGCTCAAACAAACATACACAAATAATTACATGCATACTTCTAATTTCCCCTCGTTTCCAATACTCCAGATAAAGCAAATTCAGCAGCTATGCCTTAATGCATTCTGTAGTTGTATGTATGCATACATACAACTACATACATAGTTGTATGTATGCATTACATACAACTAAATGTAATGCATCAAACTGATTGTTGTTGTAAATAGGTTACTAAAAGAGGAATATCTGCTTCCTCATTCTTCACACGTTCTTCTATTTGCTGGATCATACCAGGCCTTTTCTCCATCTGTGCATTATTGCCCTCCATCCTCCCTTTCTCACAGTTTGGTAGCTTCAGGACAGGTCTGACTGATGAGGAGGGCTAAAGGTGATCCTGAATCCTGATTGTAGCATCCAGCTTGCTCTGCTTTTTGCAAGGAATCGGCGCAGAAGTTCACATCCTGCAACTCACTCTATGCATATGTTCGCATTCACCTTTTCCGCCCTCAACATCCAAAATGTACTGCGCTTAGACAATCTCGGGGTGCTTTAATGTGGAGCATGGCTATTCCATGTACATACTTACATACTTATGTAGTATTTGGGGATTAGTTTGATCTACTGCCATCAGCTCAGAGTTATCCGGCTGATCCACAGCCCTGCTGCTGAACTGACTGAATAGCTGCCTGGATTTTCAGTTTAAGCGAGGATTTGGTTTATCTATAAATGAGATTTTGTCACATGTAACTGTAAAGTCTGAGCTACATGCTCTGTGCTTGCTTTGTTGCAGTTTTTATACCAACTCAATGTGACCTAACAAATCAAATTTCAATTTCGAAAACATGTCTTGAGTTTATTCCTTGTTACCATTATTCAGCTTTATTATGTTGTTCCCTCCGAACAACATGAGATCTATTTAAATATAAGATGATCAATAATTAATGAAGTTGTGCTTCTGTGTATAAAATAACCCAGCAGGGGGACAATCCGCATAAGAAAAGAATGAAAAGAACATTATCTTTGTTCATGTTCATCTTTATCCGACAATTTTCTCAAAGACATGAGGCTTTTATACTGCAGATCAGATGGGGGGAAACATCAAATGGATGAGTGGATAGAGATTTATGCCCTAACCTTCCTTCCTGCAAATCTCTGCTCTTCTTTATGCCTACTTTTGAAGTCACTTACATATGCAGTAACATTTGCCTTCACACACAAACACATTTCAATAGTATTTAATGGAGTGTCCACTTTTTTGTAAAATGCTGGGCTCCGTTTCCAACTATGTAACTGATGTAGTTCACGCTATAAAGGTCAAATAACAATTTTCTTCTCTACATTGATGGCAGGATGGAGCAGGAGGTTTATTTAGGTGCTATCCCAGTTACCTTCTGCTGAAGAAAGAGCTAAACATCTATTTACATCCCCATCTATTGTCTGAACCTAACCAATGTTCAGTAGATATGGATTATTAGTAAAAGAACAATATGTTGATACAGTTGGCTATAGGTTTTCTGGACTCCGGTGTCCGTTGGGGCCTCAGAGTCAATGATTTCCCTACATCAAATGGAGCTAGGCGAGATGGTTCAGGTGTTTGATCAGAAGGTTTTCTTGGGCTTCACTTTGGCTCTTTTTCAGGCTCTGAGAGAAGTCACTGGAGAAAAACAAGAACCTGCTAGAGGGACGATAGTTTCTTAGAAGGCCTTGAAAGAATGAGAAATGTGTCACTGGGGAGAGGGATGTCAGGGTTTCCGTCAATCTTGAGTAAGCAGAAGACAATGGATGAATGGATACAAGCACACTCACTTTATTAGATCCATCTGTTCAGATGCTTGTTAACAGAAACAACCAATCACACAGCAAAAACAGCATTTAGGTATCTACACATGGGAAGCGCTGAGTTTAAAATTTTTAAAATTGAACATCAAAATGAGGGGAAATGGAATTCAGTAACTATCCACATGGAATGGCTGTTAATGCTTAGGTTAAACCCCTCTGCTAAAAATGGGAAATTGAGGCAACGATCCTTTCAGAGCCACCACTATAGGAACTTTTCTTTTTCACTGACAAGGCACATCCTCATAATGGCTACCTAATAGACTAAAATACCAATAAAAAAGTAAGGTAGAAATAAAATGAATTTTAAAAAAGCGTGTTTCTTTGTTTCATCCTGTCCAGAATCATTATGTGGAGAATGTGAAGTTAAAAATGAGATAAGAGAAGTGAGATGAAATGGAGTTTGTTTATCTGCTTGTCTCAATATCCTGCATGCTTCACTGTATTTTCTCAGAGTTTAGTTCTCCTCTACTATACGACTATATGGCACACAGACACATAATACACATGTCATACAGTTTAAATAGTCATGTGCCACTTATTCCCACCATCTGCTTATGGGCTTTTGATAAGCACTTGTAATTAGAGATTTAAACCTTTCTCTTTCTGTTTCTCCTTACAAACACACAAGCACAGGCACTGACGTGTAAACTCCTAAATCTCCCTCCATCGTACTCTCACTGACTCTCTCCCTTTCAACTACTCCCCCCGTTTTTCACCCAAACTCCCCACCTCTCCCTCTTTTTCTCCTCCCTGTCTTTTAAACTCTCACTGGCTCTCTGGTGGGATGTCAGAGGAGGATTTCAAGCCTGTTGGTGTGTATGTAGAGCGGACTGGGAGTTGGTATCTCTCACGTTTGTTCCGTATCTTAGATCTCTTCAGCTGAGACCAAGCTATTTCTGGATTTTATTTCCCAGCTGGAAACAAAATACTTCAAACTACGGTGAAATGCTCTGAGGTATGCTGCTCATTCTCTCTGGTTAGTGTCTGTTTTTTGGGGGGGGGTTTCTGCATGTCACATGAGGCCCAGAAGCACACTGTTGATTATTTGTTCGAAATATTTAAACTTTGATCATTTATCATTTAGATGGAAGTTTTAATTTTTTTTTTTTTTTTTTACAGCAAGATTGAATGTCTTGTCTCTGTCTTCAAAAGTTACAGTTATTTTTGCCTGTTCTTGATCCATGCATGCAAAAGGAATTTAATCCAAATTAGACTCCACTTTTCTAGTTTGATGTTTGGACACAAAACACACATCTCTTTACCTCAGAGATGTCTGAATGTCTGCTAAAAATGCTCTCACTCATATAAAACTTTGGGGATCTTTCATCTAAACACTGAGGAACTGTGTGGTGTCTGTAGCCTCCTATTTTATATATATAATACACACATTCACACCGCCAGGGATGCTCTTTACTTCCTGTAATATAGAGAGCATTATCCTAGACTTTAAGCAAACAGCCTAGTGGATCTGCTTGGCTTAAAGCATATTTGCACAGAAAGTGTGCAAATATGATATGAAAGTGCTATGTGTATTCTTTTGCATTACTGGCATTCTTGATTAATAGTAACAAGCAGCAAGTTGAAAAGGTCACAACAGTTGCTGGTAATTTCACTCCTTCGCACCTTCATTGTTTTGGTTGAATTATATCTGCCTTCTTTGGAAATGAAACACACCCATCTGCAGTGGGATGTTCTTACTTACCATAAATCAATTCATACCTACCAGGGTTGCACTAATGTGAGATTGGCACTGTATGATAACCTCAGTGGGAAGTAGCATGGTTTTACACGAGCATAACATTTACACAGCGAGTTTAAACAGAAGTACATTTCTTAAATTTTACACAAAAAAAAAAAAAAAAAAAGTTTAGATCTTTTCTAACAGCTTGCTGATCATTAGTAAACATTTGGGGAACAGGGAGCACTTCACGACTCCAGTCAGGCCTGCATGTTCTCACATCTTAATAAAGGAACTTTTAACTTAAACATTCATCAGAAAGCTTTTGAGATTTTGATGGTAATAGATTTTAAAAACGTATTCATGTCTGTGCCATAGAGACGAGACATACATCATTTGAAAACAGACAATCCCCAATTATTTTCTTCAGATTTTTTTACCTTATTGTAGGAAATACCAGCAAGAGATAAGTTAGTGTTATCACAGGCTGACATCTCTATTAAGAATTCAGTGGCCCAAACTGGTTTCCAAAATCACAATCAATGGAAATAATTATTTTGAAAGATACACAAAATTTGAGCATTTATTTGACAATTTACTTTCAGTTCATGAAAACAACCTCCTGATACACAGTGGTTTAAGTGTATTGGTGCAAAAAGAGAATAAGGGAGGCACCAAATGGCAACATGTGTATGTACAAAAGGGTTATAAAGGGCAGTGAAGACAGTGAGGAGAACAGACTTAATGGTCCATAAAGCTTTATATGCACAAAAAAATAGCAGAGCATCAGTACAGCTGAGGTTTTGTTTTCTGCCACCTTCCAAAAACAGATAAAAGCCTCAGCTTTTGTTTCACATGAGCTCACAGATGGCCTCATTCAGACTCAGCATCTCCGCGCCCCGGTGACTGTGAGCAACAGAAATAGGCAAAAAGAAATGAGAGAATATGGGTTAAACTTGTGGATGTTCGAATTCAGGGACGTTCTGAATTCCGAAGTGTTAAGCAGACTGTGAAAAAACATCATGGTGTTAAAGGAGCATCGACCATTTCAGAGTCTTCTCTTTGTGATGCGCATTTGTTTTGTCTCTCTGCGTACTTGCTGCACCCATCTGTCTCCGTGCTCTTCCAAAATTTGAGTGGGGGTTTGTTTTCCTTTCAAGCTAAAAAGATTTTGGCAACAGAACTGCCTCCACAAAACACTATTCGACCCACGAGGCAGGGAGGGCAGCAGGGACAATAGTGGGGGGCTCAACTTGCAACTGCATGGCCAAACTGCTGCTGTGAGGTCCGTGAGCATGACCCTTCACCCAATCTGCTCTGTGGGTGCCGCACTTAGGCTTACCCTGTCCTGTGACCCCCAACCTATTGTATTCTTTCTTTTCTGTTTCTTGTTTTACTTCATAGCATATGTTGCTGATGTCTCTGAGAATGTATAATGTCACTAACTTGGGTCCATTGTGACCAGAGTTCTTCATGCTGTCTCTCAGACAGAACCATCACAAGTCATTGGCATGCTAAATTGCTAAACTGCTTAGAGCCTTCTAGGTCAGCACCATCATAAATTGGACTGGATCTAAAGGTATTTTTTTGTTGCACATAAAAACAAAGTTACTTTTGTCCAAAAATCCTAAAAAGAATGTCCCCTGTAAGCCAAATACAAAGCATTTTCACTTAAATTGCAAACTGTGGAAGCATAGAAACTATTTCAACAACCTGAAACTTCAACTTAGCATTTATAATTTGAAAACTATCATGTAAAAATATAAATGCAACTGCGCCTCTGATCTAATCAATGAGTATAATAGGTATTTTCAGCTAAATGTCATTTAATTTACATCCACAACTCAAGTTTAGGTATTACTAGGTGTTTTTTAAACTCTGACTGTTGGTGGATGGTTTAATGGGAGTGGATACCCAGGTCCCCTTCTGCTGCATTGGACCCATCCAATTTTGGACCAACTTTGGTCTGAAAAGTTTTTTTCTACCCCTCCTCCTATATAGTAATGAGCTGGTTTATTGGTTGCAGGGAGCAAATACACAAACTGGAATAACTGGCCCTTTCTCCAGTGACTTTTCTGTGTAAAAAGGATTTTGATGAATCAGCAAACCCGCTGGCTGAGCAGCACAACTGGACCCATGTTTAGGAAGATTTAAATGGCTTCTTTCTTGCATGACTAAGAGGAGCAATGCTTATTTTCAAAGGTCAGCTATAGAGTGCTTCTTCTAAATGTCAAGGCAGCATGATAACAATATTAACAGCTTAAAGAGGAGACAAAAATGTGATGTTTTTAAACACTAAAAACTGGAAAATAGCTGGTGGCAAAATATGTTATTTACATTTTTCAAGCTCTGTCCCGAAGCTGATCCATTCATAGATGGTTTCCACTCACTGGATTTCCTTTCCGGATCATTTTACAGGGATAAGCTCCCTTTCCTTCCTAGTAAACCATTCAGGAAAAAAGACAAATCCACACACAAACACAGACACTAAATGGATGGATTGATTTGAAGTGCCCGATCTCAGAAGGCAGCCAGCAGTCTGAGTAAACTAAGTAGGGGGTTAAAATGGGATTATATCAACTGGAAGGAAAAGCCACAGGTTAATCTCATTTTTTGTTGTTCCTATATCTATCAAATTCACACTAGAACATTCTAGTGTGAATTTAATATATATATATATATATATATCAGGAAAAAGGAGCATGAGAAAATGGAGAAATACCAGGGCCTCAGGGAGGAACTAGGGA